>JAADYS010001173.1:0-41668 GCA_012931995.1 Fusarium albosuccineum
CATGCTTATCATATACGTTATGCCTAAAGACTCTTTTATTTATCACGCTGCGTTTTGGTTTGCTGGCTACTGCTAAATTTCAATTCGCACGGTCAGTTTTGCCGTTGTATGTTCATTTAAACCCCAAACTCGTAGATCGCAAGCGTGACTCAACATCCAAACATCACCGTACATGATGCACTTATTGAGCTAGTCGCTCAACGCACATTCTATATACCCCCTGATTTATTCCTCTCAAAATTAACAACAGATTCGCTTGTTATAGAGGAGTTGTCACGACATAGTAGCGAATTACGGTGTGCATCCTAGGTGTCTTTATTTCTAGCCGAAGTGGATGATTCAATTTGTATGTACCATTTAATCAGAGGCCAAGAGTTGGATGAGGGATTCAAGTGACAAGTTCAATTCCAAATCATCGAGCTTTATCCACAAAATAAACATCCTGGCCATGCCACATCTTGAAGCATGCTGGCTCGTTATACAACCCAGAAACAGAAGATGAAACAACACAATCCTTTATCGCACATAAAATCTCATAGCAAGAAACCTGGGGGTAGGTCAGGACCTATAAACGTGAATCAGCACGATGTCGCTTCCAGTCTCAAGGCGCCATTACCCCAAACGTGTAGATTGTTTGGCGATGCCTTTGAACGATTCGTAGCATGCTCCTCGTTCACCAAATCTCCATCGACGTAGTGCTCAAGGATAAAACGCGAGGGATCAAACCTGTATAATTAGAAAGATTAGGCATAAGTCAGTTGAGGGCCAAAACTTACCAGTAATCGAATATCTGACTCCCCATGATGTGCCGCCCTACACCCCAGCAGTTTTCATATCCCTTCTCTCGAAGCCAATCGTGGCCCAATAGCTGAGTATCAAAGTCGTGCGTCTCAAACGATGAATGATGAACGTGTGATACTGGACCTTCGAAAAAGAAAAAGCAGTGGTGATCTACAAGTTCTTTGTCGCGGTCTAGGTGCAGAAACGTCGTGATGTTTTTACCATCATCGTTGTAAATGAGCTGTAAGCCTTTTGTTAGCGATCAAACATGTTTGACGCGGAATTGAACCTACATCACTCGCCGTAAAGTTGAATCGGCTGGTGTAGAATTCATAGGCCTTGTCAAAATCTGTGACGCACATGCCAAAGTGCCCGAGTTTGTGGACCGGGGCTGGGCCTATTTTCATCAGCGAGGGTTCATGTGAGATGGGGCGAGTATGGACCTTTTTTGAACCTTTGGAACTTGTTTCCCGATCTATGTTTGCATGTAGGCTGTACGAGCTTAATGAGCATGATGGATTTGGGATAGCGGGTGGTCTCTTCTTACAAAGTTGAAGTCTCTCTCCGATAGGTCCTTTTCTAGTCCATCGATGGGAGTCTGTCCGTACACCAGGTGAAACGGGAATCCATCGATCGGATCCTTGAATGTAACTTGAAAACCTCCTTCTGGGACATCCTTCATCTCGTGAACTTCTGTCGCGTGCGGCAGGCTCTGAGCTGCGTAGTTGAGATCGTCCATGGACTCAACGACGAAGGCGGCACCCCCAAAAGAGTCCTCTGTACCCTCAGAGGCGCAGTACACAAATGGCTCAGCTCCTGTGCCGCGGTAATATGTCTCATTCTGGCTCTGGTGGGCTATTTCAAAGCCAAAGTCTGCGAGAAAGGAACGGGCAGCGCTGATGTTGCGATGTGTATAGTACACATGTGCGATGCGGACGAGCTTAATACGGCGAGTCTCTGAACGCTCCATCTCGGTTTATCATAGGTACGGTGCTTCAACCACATGGAACAATTCTTAAGTCTCGTGGCTAAGAAGTCATTATATATGGCCTCAGTATATGCTCACGCGGAATACACAGCCAAGCCTTTGAATCAATTTGGGTTGAAAGACACACCGAAGTTAGTCCCACACTCTCAGCCCTCCAATAGTGAACAGTCGGTGCATTTTCGGTGTATCGTTGAAATGATTTCTCTCAATAAGCATCGAATCGACAAAACAACTGTTCCGCCTGGCCGCACAGAGATCATCCATCTGGCCACCTTCAGTATGTAGAATAACCAGACAGTAGATCATGTATGTCGCTAGGCAACTCAAAATTCTTCCATGTTGCGTTCATGTTCATAGTGATAAAGGGATCCATATCGATTTCCTGGTCAACATCGCCTGGCATCTCCATAAAGTCCAACATAGACGAGTTCACCAGGGCTGTCTGCTGGTCCTGGCCAGTTTCTGTACTCATCCGTTGTTCCCTTGGTGATTTTGGGTCACTGAGTGCTCCAGTAGAGATCTTGGGCGACAGCTGTGGCTATTTCGAATTATTATCAAACGCCAGCTTTTCGCCCAGGTCACTTGCTGGGGGCGTGTCGGGAAGGATGCGAGATGGTGTGGTAGTGCTCCAGGGGAAATGCGCTTCAGGTCGGGTTTGGATGCCCGTGGTCAACATCTCCACGTCATCTGTCGTAGAGTCAGTAGTTATCTCTGGGTTAAAAACATTAGAGGTCTCACCCCGACGGTCGGAACCGGACGCTCTGCGGTGGCTTGAGCGCCCAAGACCAGGTGTCCCTGGAGTCCCTCGTTGCTTTTGACGACGCAACCGAGCATCGTGGTCCTTCATTGGCCTTGGCTCTCCAGCCCTATACCCTTCCAGCTGAACTTCCAGAGACTCTAGATTTTGCTGCATTGCGGTCTTGGTGTCCCAGAAGCTGACGCATTGCTTGTACGTCAGATAGAGCAGGTCAAACCGCGTCTTGATGAGTGCGGTTTTCGTTGACGGTCCTCCAAGCTGCTTGCGAACCAACTGAACTGCTGCGGCAAGCCATATGGTACTCGACAGATAGGGGTTGATGTACTGGATGTGGTTCTCGCAACTTCGATTGACTATTGTCAGGATATTGTCGGCTGCTTCGAAGTACTGCCCCAGAGCCGGTGCTTCTTGGTCCTGAAAGGCGGCAAAAGCACGATTGGCCTGGGTCCACGAGGTTTTGGACGGGCTGTATTGTGTCTGGCTGCCGAATACATCATACCGGTATATCATGAGACGAGCGAGCTGTGTCATGACATAGATGTTGTAGATGGAGCAGTGGAGTTGCCGATGGGACTCGACCTGACCCGGTATCCGAGCTTGGAAGCCCAGGTACTGTTGCCTATAGCGCAGATGGTCTGGCAAAACTTTGACGAAACAGTGGACCGCGTTAGCCAGCGTTTCGAGTTTCTGCCGCGATTCTTCAATCTCATCGTGCTGGTACCCTCGGACATCTTCCGACGGTTGATGCGGGTGGTTGTTTGGCACGCCGCGGGGACAGGATATGACCTGGCCATCCTTCATGAGTGAATTGATAACAATGAACCAAGCCTTGGGAGACTGGTTTCCGCTCTCATGCAGGGATTTCCAGCGCTGAGCTGGGTCCTGTTCAAAGAAGCAGCTCCTCATGGGCGCCATGCGATGCCAATAAGGATCAGGCACTGGGAGAAGAACTTCCATCTGCGTCCAGTTGACAGCCGTAGGTGTGCGTCGGATTGTGCTCGCAAACACGTCCATCTCCCATATAGCCCACCAAGCGCGCCGCTTCGCCTCATCCTCGCACCAGCGCTGGACATCGCCCGCATCCAGCTTGTGCGTATACTTCGAGTCCAGCAAATGGAAGTTGAGCTCATACGCCAGTCGCACGCACATTCCTAGCGATCGCCATGCCCTTCCAAGAACTCCCTGGGTTAGTTGGCAGTGAGTTACCATGATGAGAGCTTGGAGGATGCAGAGAGATGGCGGTTCGTCATTGCATTCTGTCAAGGCCTGGTCGATGAACTGCAGCGCCATATTGATAAAGTGATCTGGCGTCTTCTGTTCAATTTGCCCCAATTGCAGTTCCTTATGAGCTTGGCCACCGTTCTCGAAGGGCAAGAACCTGATCGCATACCCAGTAATGGCGGCCAACAGTGCAGATAATTGAACGACGGATGCGATGTTCCTTAAACCCTCCTGAAATGAAGGCTCATGGAAGATGTTGATGGCTACCATATTGTCGAAGTAAATTTCGATCCTGCGATACCCATCTGTCAGAGTTGAACATTTGAGGCTAGATCCTGCCCACTTACATGTTGATCATGGCAGCCTCTGAGAAGCCCAGGGAACAGCATGCCTTTTGGAAGGTATTTTCGCGTTCGACGGGAGCAGCATCGGCAGCTTCTCCCTGGTCTTTCTCTGGTGTGGATGCTTGATGCGAAGGATGGAGAATAAAGGACAAGTCGTGGATGTTTAACTGAGAATTCCGCCTGCAAACACCTTGGTCGTGGTCTATAGTCAGCGTCGGCAGACTGGGCTTTCTCACCGTCGAATGCCCGTTTGATTGGCTTTCAGGCTCCAAGATCTGCTCGACATCGCTTTCTCCATAGGGATCAGCCTCTATCGCGCTTGTATCCTGGGGAGATGGAGAGACGGATTTGCGGCTTGGCTGTCTCTCAGTCGCCTTGGCGCGAGATTGCGTCTTGCATCGTCGTCTTGGACGCTGTACGGAGCCTAGAAACGTGTCAGCTCAGGTTGAACCTGCTCAAATTGTCCTTCATTTTATACCAATCTTTGGCCCGGGCTTTAGAGGGCCGGCAGGGTAGTTGCACGATTGTCCATTGTCGACGCAGATTTGACAGTAGGGAAGTTGGCGATCGCTAGACCAGATCAGCGAGGGATAACATTAAAACAGGCTCTTAGGAGCTACCATTTTACTTTGCGACTGAGAGCCAGAAGTTGTGAGCACTCCTTTTCGCGACTCTGTGTATCATTGCATAGGCAACGTACCGCCGGCACGACTGGCATGCGATAGCAGACCGTCGTTCGCTCTCATCGTCTTGGTCTTGATGGGACCACATGGAAGGCATTCTTGGGCGATAGAGATATCGCCATCAAAAGAAATATGACATTAACATCAAACAAGACCTAGAAACAACTACATCAAGGGCCCTCCCTCTATTTCTAGAGCCTCTTGGTAGACCATGGCTGAACCCCGCAATCTTCCCCAGCTTCACCCCATACCCCAGACGACGCCATGTGGAGGCAGATCACACCCTACCGACTCGCCGCTAACTAATAGTCTGTGCTTGATTCGTGCAGTCTTGACAGGTACCTCGAAGCAAGTGTCACGCTGTTCTAATTGAGAGAATACCATGATAGTGACGGGGTGATGTCTGTTCACAATGTAGCTTAACTCTTCCCGAGTCATGTCCTTATTGAGGCCGTCTGGGCAACGGTTTGTTGACCACTACTCCGAGCTCACAAGAACTCGACACAGCCACTAACAAAACTCGGCTGGAAATACCACGGCATATGGGAAGGGGATTGGGTCACCTGCACCCGACCGAGCGGCAGATAACGACTGGCTGTCCAATGCCGATCGTCTATTGAGCCCGTCGGACCAATTTCGGTGAACTGTCTTCGGGACAACTTCAGAACCACGCGATACTACTGCAGCCTCGGGTATGCAAGCGACACCTCTAAACCGAACTCTATTGACTACCTAGCCACGTGCTGGAGCTCCACCGCTCCGTCTTGTTCTCAACTTCACCGCTCGTAGTAAACCGTGTTGATTAAGGTACCAATCTGTTCAATCTCAACCCGCACATCATCGCCATCTTGCAGAACTATCTTTGGGTCTCGCATGGCTCCAATTCCCGGGCCCGTTCCTGTCATGATGATGGAGCCTCGATCCAACGTGGTACCTTGCGAGAGGAACGAGATCAGGCCAGGGACATCAAAGATCATCTCGCTACAGCTACGAGTCAGCAATCCAGAGTCAATGTATACGGCATTTGGTGCAATAGATACCTGGTGTTTGAGTCTTGGACTGTTTGCCCATTGACCATCGCCCGGATCTGAAGCTTATGGACATCGGGGATAGCTGAAGGATGCACGAGAACTGGACCAATTGGGCAAGAGCCGTCGAATCCTGATGGTCTTGATCAATCTTTGTATCCAAGGCCAATGGTCGTGATCATGGCGCACCTACTGGCTATTCTTGAACTGCTGGGCGCGAGCGCTGACATCGTTGCTGCATGTGTACCCCAGAACATAGTCGAGAGCCTTTTCCTTGGGTATGTCTCGGCCCGTTTTAGATATTACCAGCGACATCTCTGCCTCGTAATCGCTCGTTCCGTCCTGTGCGATCTTGGGTATGTTGATCTTGGCTGGGTGAGGGCCGTTCAAGGCGGCACGCGGCTTGATAAACAGGACGGGCACGTCTGGAATTGGCATGTTGGCCTCTCTCGCATGGTCTCGATAGTTGAGTCCCAGGCAGCGGATAATAGGTACCTCATCTGCGCTGAGAGGGGACAAGAGCTTCAAAACTTCTGTCAGCATCGCGTTCGTCATTACTGGTCGGGGTAACTCTTTGAATCAGACCATAGGACTCACCTGTTTCACCGTCATTTTCTTGTCCGTAACTACCCCATCAAAGGCGCATCCTTGAACAAGGTTGACTGCAATCTTGTCGCCTCGTTCAATACATAGACCTATATCCGGGCAAGTCTTGGAATCGAGCTGGCCGAGGTGAATTTGGCCGTCTTCTTCTGCCAGGAAACGCACGAGATGAGTCCAATTACGGGCCATGTTATCGGTATTGCGAGGCGATCTGATCACCCCAAGAATCCAACAGCTTCCTGTCCTGTCTATATATGATCCATTAAAGGGCATTCTGGCGGCACGATTTCGGCATGTTCCCAACCGTATTTGTCCGGGAATTCTTCCCGCGCACTCCGCCGTGCTAAACCGGAGAACCCGGATCTTGGCTTGACTTTTCGCTCTCACTTATCACGGTAATATTCTTACTAATTCTCAATTTACCTTGTCGCATAACATAAAGTTGCAAATTAAGCCGCCCTAGATACATTCGCCACCTGGTCAGGATACTGGGGTTT
The DNA here is from genome assembly GCA_012931995.1 of Fusarium albosuccineum. Classification (NCBI taxonomy): domain Eukaryota; kingdom Fungi; phylum Ascomycota; class Sordariomycetes; order Hypocreales; family Nectriaceae; genus Fusarium; species Fusarium albosuccineum. Next base: position 6,902 of record JAADYS010001173.1, read on the forward strand.
GTGTCACAGTCTACCGAGTAAATCAGGAGCATGATGCATTCAACAACACTCGAGATCAATCAGATTAGGCAAACTGTCAGTCTTCTCAACTTGGGAAGTTGCTAATACCGACAATATGTAAATAGGCCAATAGTTATAAGGCGATTGGCCCGGTCTAGGCTGGGTTCACTTGGGCCGAGGTTACCCTAGACTCGGGTGAACCTGGACTGAGATTAACCTGGATACATGTTAACTGAGCTGGGCTCAACAAGTTCTGACGAGTCAAAGGAGACAATATGCTCATACAATGACAAGATCAGGGGCTATTCTCGAATCATGTCCGCTGGGTGCGCCCAAGCGCCGCCCGACAGTGCTTTCAGGGTTAGTTCCATGTCAGCTTGCGTATGATATGATCCAGGCAAGGGTGGCACGCAGGCGACCGTCAACCAGATCTATTATTTCATCTTGTAAAATGACAGATCATCACTGTCGTTTTCGACATGTCAATTTGAAAGTGTCTGACTCTCTTCCATGTGGCCAGTTCAGTCTGTCTCACTTGTAACCTTCGCACGTCAGATATTCATAGACAGAAGACTGGGACTTGCAGGGGCGCTTTTGACTCCCCTGTCTGTCATCATAGTCGCTTTCAACAGCACTGGCAAGAGAAATATTCCCAAGAAAAACAGGGAGGCTTGGTAGATACTCCAGACCATCGGCCCCCCAAAAGCGATTATTGACGCCCCCCTAATCTTGGTAGCTTCGTCGGTGCTCCCCGCGGATTCCTGGTACAAGGTATAATACAAGACATGTCGGGCCTCATTTAAAGAGCACCACACATACCTTTGCGGCAAAAGAAACAAATCTGATCGAAGCCTTGAGCCGAGGACATGGCGCCCCTTGCTGCAACGCTCGTGCATTAGTGGCCGCCGAACAGCACAGTTGTGGGAGTGGGTCGGGCGTCGCTTGGGGTCTCGATAACATCGCTTGGGTTGTCTATGATATGTCATTTCTCGGTTCCAAAAAGGCAGACAGCTCATCGCGATCCATCAACATCTCGATATTCCACTCGTGGCCGCTGATTTAGCTCCCGTTGACCATGGCGGCTTCTTCCCCTGTCTTACCCTTCAGCTCACACCAGTCCTATGAAGCCTCCTGCATAACGAAGACATGATCGTAGCACCGATGGACTGTTATAAAGAGTCATGTGTTTCCCTTTGAAGAGTCAGATTGTGCTATTCCATTCCTCATATCAATAGAGGAGACTTTTGCGATTCAACGTTGCGATCCAGGTGACTTTCTGTTCTGTTCTACACTCTCTTCTCAGCTTCACTTGTCAAACATTCTTGCTCAGTCTTGGATACCTCTACCACTCTCAGACTTCCCGACAGCCTTTCCTCTCTCTGTGAGCTGTTCAGTTGGACTTCTGCCTTTTAGGGCCTGCTTATCTCCTATTGTATCCTTACAAGTCATGGCTTCCAATATGAGCCACAACGACCCTCTCTCTACTGTGTAAGTCAACTGATGAACAAATGATCAAGGCTAACAGTTCCATGGATCCGAGATCGATTGTTCAATGCTTGGGCGGTTCATCTACGACACTTCTTCTCTCCAAGATCGCCTCATCCAAGGAGCCGCTACCCTTTCTACCACCACTGCCGCTTCCAACGGCGAGTCGAACGGTTCAGATCGAGGAAACACTGTACCCAAAGACAAGGCCCCGGCACGTCCCCATGAGTCCCGAAGGCTAGTACTGCGCCCCACCCAACCCCAATGCTCCCTGGTACGATCCAGCAGGCAAGATCTGACAACTCATAAAGATAATCTGCAGCTTTGGTTCGCCAATTAACAAAGTTGTCCGCACGAAGGCGTCATCGCTCAAAGTCATTCTCTACTCTCTTGTTCCATAACGCCGCCGCATCAAGCCAAGGTTCCGTCCCTCCTCCTAAGGTAGTCTAGGTATACTCTGCGGGCAAGCCGCGCATAGCTTTTCTGTATGCACGTTCATAAACCTTGACAATTTACGTGAAGACCCGAGTTCCTCTACTGCATCCTTATCCTTATCTAAGTGTGATTCCATGTGCTACCTGATTACCGTTCTTCATACGGCTCGTGTTGTCCCGGAGACACGCCGGCGGAATCGCGGAGCCCATCCAGAGCCGCCGTGATCATAGGACGTTTCCGGTCCGAACAATTTGCAAGTCAGCCTAGAGAGGGCTGAAGAGGCGGGTGAACGACGTCACACCAAGTTAACACGCCGTAATGTAAGTGGCAGACTGGTGACTCGCTTGGCTGGATCGATGCGATGGCCTACGGATGATACAGGGGTGCCCATCACCGTGTGAATAGTACACGGGAGCGTCTTATTGAAACGGCATCTTTTTCGGCGGTTTTCTGCTAAGCCCTTCAGTGGCCGAGTAAATCGTTGGCGGCATCTCACTCGTGCATATGCACATACCCGCAGATCCAGGTCGGCGGCCTCGTCCTCGTCCAGGGGCCAAGCACCTAAGCTTATTCCCTACTCATCTTGGTAACATGTCGTTAATTCAGCCTCTTGATTTGAGCAACCGTACAGCCGGCCAAGACGAAACTACTCGTGCTCAAGAGCTGTGCCTTTCTTTAGCGAAATGCTGCATGCGGCTTATTTGGGCTACGGGAGTGTCCAGTTCCACGAGGCACTGCAGCATGGATCCATCTGGCAGATACAGATATTAACACAGATGCATCCTGCAGATCTCCAGAACATAGCCGATCCTATAATCTTTAATCAAGTAGCTAATACAACCTTCCACAAAGTCGGAACGCTAGTTTAGATCCGAGAATGACACCAAGCATACCGGCCCATCCTGGACACCGTATCTCGACGGGAAGCATGACTGAACTTCATGGTTTCAGGCGAGAAGCCAATCAACTTTTTCAGGTTACAGTATTCAACGTGAAATTTTAATCTATGTGTTCTTGAGCGTTTTTACATGCAAGTTGTCACTAAAGGCTGGTTCATCGCCTCGGCCCATCGAGCTTCGCAGCTCCTCAGCTCCTCATACTACCCAGGTAAACTCAAATGCTTGCAAATAAAGCTACCCTGAAATACGCCTTGGTTCTTCGAAATTAAAGGCTCCATTATCAGTAGTATTGTCAAAGATGAGATGTTTCGGGGACATCTACCCATTCATGCCAGAATAGCGCAAGACGTTCGACACTCATGTTTTGACCATGCCATCGGCCATGAAGGGTTACCAATAGGGAGTGACTAGGATGCTTTTTTTTACCAGCACACAATTAATGATCATGTCTGCTCCAATTGAAACTTCCGTATAGACTGGCGATCAAAGGCTGCATATCTTGTCGGCCGAACTGGGAACGGGTAGTTCGGCTTGGAGACACGCCTCACTCCCGCGCTGCGAGAGATCCGGTATAGATGAAAGAGCGAGAGGTCTCACAACCTCTTGCTTACTCTCTTAATATTCTATGATTCATGTCTAGTGACGCTTGTATGATTGTCGTTGCATCTGTTGCTGAGTGTCAAACCATTCACTGTGTCTACGCCAGGGCACATGCAGGGAGGGGGGGGTTGAAGCTGGCTACTGGAAAGGGCAAGGTTTTAGGAAGCGATCCAGCCCTTCACTTACGCCAAGATGAAACAGATCCCTGATTCGCCTGATGCGACAGTTGGTAACCTTTGGTCGCTTGATCCGAGAGTAGGCTCCCTCCCCCTGGCGATCTGACAAGCTGCAAGTGATGCGGCTGATGCCCATTCTCGCGTGCAACCATGGCAGTGCAGCCACGAAATAGGGCACGGATTCCAATCATTTTACGAACTCTTTACAAACACAGCGTCAATTTCATTTGCCCTGGCCACAGCAGTTTTGCCTATCTGTATCAGATGGTTGTGCCTGAGTGCAAACACCCTGAAATCCAGCGGGTGGCACGATGACTCCCCTCCATGGCATTGATGGAAACATAGAGACCATGGTTTCATGCTAGCGGACCATATATACCAAATCCAACTATAAAGCCTGGAGCGTTCCCGAGTCGATATTGTCCACTCCTCTACCCTGGTTGTCTCATCCTATCCAAGCTTGAAGCATATTCTCATTTGGTAGCAGGACCACCGAGCCTTTTTCCCGTATCCATATTACCAAACTCACCTCTTGAAACCATTCTACGCTCCAACTGTTGTTGTCTTGGTCGGCCCCCATGGCTAACGACAAATCGACCAGGGATCAAGTCCCAGCAGAATGTGACGGATCGTGGGTATTGGCGCCCGAAGGGCCCCATCCTTAGCTGACCTTTCTCTATAGAGAGAAGACCACCGAGTCAGTCCTGTTGGCGTACCTTCACGACACATCTTCCCTTCAAGATCGCCTCATCCAACGCGCAGCCGCCGATTCAACCTCCGCCGCCACTCCCGCTCAAACAGGCTGTGAAGCCGCACATGCGGCTTTGAACACTGATTCAAAGGCTTCCAAGATTCAGAAACTCTAAAATTTGGAACATCGTGGGCCCAAGACCAAGTAATCATCTCAGGAGCAAGAGTGTGCTGCCCGTTGTTGCGACTTATACAAGTGAGGAGGATAGAAGGAGAACTACAAGTGGAACTTTTATTATTACTTCTCTATGTCCAAGTTTTACTCAAGAGTCTGTGATTGCCAACTTTGTCGTACTAGCATATTGTTCCTTCATTCGTTGACGCCGTGGTGGGGTTTTACTTACTGTCTTCATGCTCGAGAGACCGGCATGGATTTATCTAATAGCAAATACTCACTTTACGAGCTACAATGGGCAGCACTCTTGTCTACCTAGGTTCCTCGGGAGGAGTGAGAGGTTTGGTTGTGGTCGACAAACCAGGGGGGTAGACTCAAAGTTCACTTTCAATCATCCGTCTATATCTTCATCCTACAGCAACCACTTTCATAGTGCTTTCAGAATCTCCCTATGACAACTTAGCATCGTCATGTGGTTAGGATAGTCATGTGTCTCTTGAATTTATGGACTTCGTGAACACTAAAACATTGAAGCGAGTGGTTGACAAAACAAGCGTTAGACTTGCAGGGAGCAGCATGTAAAGGGCCTCCACCTTCCATACCGTGGAATACCGTCCGTTCAGATTGTTCGAGACCTTTAATTGGTACTTCTAAGCTCCTGGGAAGATGATTCGGTGAGTTGGTAACCAGAAGGCTGTGAGCTAGGGAAAGTTTCCCCAAGATCCCGATCCAAGACCAAGCCTCTGCACGATTCCGCAAAGTTGCGACTAAAGTGGCGAAGAGTGACCTCTGGCATAGGATAAAACGCACGGCTCCTCAGCTGACCAAACTGATGTATCAGCAAAGACCTAGCTCCTGCATGCTTAAACCTTCAGACCAGTTGCAGCTGTCTCCATGATACTGTAGAGATCGATCCTGCGTCTCGGGGGCCTATTTGTTGACTACTTAAATCACTGCTTGGTCCCGGTTTTGCCTAACAATTCAAACTCAGCTGTCGTAGCCAATATCAACATCTGGTGTCTCAGCTACATTCACCATGGCCCCTTCGCTGGCGTTGGGTGTTGTCCACCCTCCCTCGTACGAGGAGACCACTAATAGCCCCATCGACCCAGCCAAGCAACACTATCTAACGTGTGCGATGCCGCCAGACGTGGAGCAGCGAGCACTTCGTAAAAACACATATCAAGAATACTGGGCGTTCAGAAAGTGGATATACGAACATCCGAGTTCCACGGTCGCGGTCAGCCCTTTCTGGCCCATGGGCGATGAGAAGAAGCGCGGCCTCTCTTGGAAAGAGTTCCAACCGGCTCCGCGCAAACCCACAGCTACCAAGAGAGCAGGAATTTTGGACTGGCTGCAGCAGCTCAGGAAGAGCATAGCCAAAGACAAGACGACGCCTCTACTTACAGAGAGTGGTACACCTTTGAAGCTTGGGGACATCGAATATACCATCGAGGTACCGGGCAATATATTCACCTGGGGGCCCCCCTATTGGACCAAGGATTGGGGATGGGCGGTCACACTCAATGCTTGCTCCTATCGCCAGCATTTTTGTTGTTCGGACTGGGTTGCGACGATGCAGATCCTCTTACACGACTTACCAGAACAGCTGCGTGCTGGTGGCATTGCGTGGCAGGACGTCGCTATCAAACACGACAAGATCCGCTCCGACCCATCTTCAAATCCGGTAAGGAATATTCACAAGTGGAAACGTCGATCCTTTTGCTCGCCACGAAGTAAGGGAGAGAAGTGGACGGCCTGTGTGATACTGAGACACCAACATCAATCACTTATCCGCGATTTTCGGAATTTTTTCTCGGCAGAAACTATCTGGCGGTACCTAGATCCATCCTCGTCTTTGTCAAGGTTATTACTAACATAACACCAGTGCCGATATTTACCAAAGGACAGCCCCGAAAAAGTTCAAGAGGGTCATGGTTTTCTTTGACGCAACAACCTATGGCAACGATCTAACAGGACAACCTGTTGATGGTTGGCATGACGGTCTTCTAGAGAGGTTTACGCAGTTCATACGCCCCTTGCTGCCCTATAATCAAAATTCCAGCCACGAAGCAGAGGGAGAGGGAGTTCGTATGAATGTTGGGGAGACGGATATTGACCCAAACAGGTGTCTTGATCAACGCCGGCTGAAAGCTGGTCACACTCATTGATGGATATCTTGTCAGCCATCTGTCTTCAACTTCAAATGTCATAATTAGACCATGATCAAGTCGAAGAGTCGGACTTTCACGGCGTCTCATCGGGGTACCGAGTAGGAGAACAAAACGTGGCAGTAGACGTCCTACGGCCTGGTGGAGGTGTCATTCAAGATTATCAGAACAATCCGAATTTAATAGTCTCGCTTATATTAGCTAGACTATATAAGGACATCGCTCAGAGATCAAGAATCTGCAAGCTTATGGGAGAGTTCTTATAGATCAGATCTACTACAATAGACGAATCCCATAACGGTGTTTCCAATGCGCAGTCTTAAATCATATCGCTTTTAACTATCACATCCGACACCTCCTTCTCAAGCAATAACCCTCTCAAGACCGGTGCAGCATTACTTCCTCCGAGTCCGAGTCTTCAGTCTCATTCATCCTCTGAACGGCAATACACCAATAAAAATGGTCACAAACGCTGTCGCTCGAGGGTATTGGAAAGCAGACTGTCTGATTAGCAGTTGTCGTTAAGTTTGAAGAGCCAGGTGTCGCATTCAAAGATGGTGAGTTCACACCAGAGCAGTGAGACTAACTTGATCAGTTATTAATCTCTTATAGTCTCTTGTAACAAAGCTCATCATGATTTGGTAACTCATCCAGTGTGTGACTCCAAAATTGAGGTGTTACTCTGGGCTTTTGGGGGTTTCTGGTATATTTAGATCGCACGGTAGCTAACACAACCAAAGACATCATAACTATTGTCTCGTATTGGGACGTAATCAACTCACAATACGCGCCTCACAGAGCAAGTCATTTACGTCACAGGGTAACAAATTAACCATTAAATAATTCCGAATTTACCTGACTTATGACTAGCACTTTATGAGTCTTTTCCTTACTAGATCTCATTCCCTTGATGATATGAAGAGTTGACGGCCGTCTCTGTCATTGATGCACAACCAGGCACTGAGCATGTCTTGGTTACCACTTTTGCAAGGATAAACACGCAAACTGCCAAATGAGGGAGCCTTCCCACATTGACAACACCTACCCTCCAACTCATGAGCTGGTGATACCCGGCATGTCGCCCAGGATGCCAAGAACAGAGTCGGCTTCCCCGGCTTTTCACATTTCGACAATTATTCTTGATAGATGTCGCAGGAAACTTCACAGACCGCCATTTAGGAGCATCCCGTGGACGAAGTAAATGATCAAGCCCGAACCTTCTGTCAGAGAGGGCAGTCCCAAATACACTCTTGTGCCAGAGCTTAGGTAGAAACTCTTTTACATCACCCAGTTGGCAAGCCCACCCCGGGGTGTTCTCTCAGCTGAACGACAGCCTGATTGACAGGAAGCGCACTCTGCTTCCTTCACACCAATCACCTCGACTCCAAAGGCTAAACCTGCAACAATCAACTCACCGCCCTTCTCGCGCGAGGCTCAGAGGCCATATACAGCGGCCACCGTCTAAAATGGTGGAGGCGTGGAATGCGCAGTTGACACAAGGCTGCCCTTCTAGTTCCCGCAAGCCACAGCCTTTTGTAGACAACCGTGGACCGTGGGGGTTTCTGTCCCACTCCTGCAACCTCTTTCATTAGGCAGAGTGCTCACATTCCCAGATTACTGGGAGACACACACCAAAAGCAAGACGTGCAGCGCATGTGCAGGCAGACCTGCTGTCCGACTTCTTTACCGCTTTTCTTTTTCCTACGCCATATTCATCACTTGCAGCTTCGCACTAACCCATCTTGCCGGCACGGCACCTACTATTTGGTGTACGTCTGGCTTGTCATCGCCCAAAGCATCGGAAGAGGGTGTAAAGCGCCCGTAAAAGACATTGCCTTGTGGAAATGCGACCCTCTCAAGAAGGCCTCAAAAAGCTTGTCCGTGATGTCTATAAAGTGTGAAACAATTCCGTCTCCATCCCATCTTTATCCTGTCTTAAGCATGGAGCTACCTGAACTTGAGGCGCAGACGTCGTTCTCAAGTATTGCAGAACCGACTCGTCCAAGCCCTTTCTTGTAACATCATTGTGTGTTCAGTAACATTCCTTGTCATTGTATCTACATCTTTGTTCCAACTCACCGACTGTCTCTCAACTTTGCTCTGTACCATGCCGTCAAACACAGACACCACTTACACCGCGGCCGCGGGGGACGACTCCCAGTAAGATACCCCACGTCTTTTTCAGGAGTAAACTAATAGCATGGCTGCCTCAGGGCCAACTCTAGCGCCTCGATGCTCGGGCCCTTCATATACGACACAACTTCGCTTCAAGATCGCCTCATCCAGGGTGCTGCTGCCTCAGCCAACGAGACAACCACGGACGAGACTCCTCGGGACGATTCAACAAAGGCGAATATTTAACACATCCACCAACTTGAGAGAAGAGAGAATGGAAGAGTAGTGTACGACTGGGCTGTTCTGTTAACTACTGTAATTGTATACTGCTTCAAAGCAAACGTGGGGTCTTGCTGCGAGGCGGGTGTCCCAGGAATTGACGTCAAGTCAGCGACAAGCATGCATTGTAAAACAATTAGAAGTCAATACCATTCAAACCTCGTCACATCTCATATTCTTACTCTTTTGGCTTGCTCGGACCTTGCTCTTCCCTGCACTGAACCCCGAGCTGTGGCACCTGATTGCTCCTTTCAGCTTTGTTAACCACCCATTACATTGCCATGCACTCTTGCGCTTTAGAGCCTCGTTTAAGTAAGGCTACAACCGGCCCAAAAATCCAATTGCCGAGGATAGCTAACAGCAGACAGTTTGTCGACTTCCAATCCGTTTTCTAGAGCCCTTGGAACTGCGGCGGTTAATGCCACATTGCAAGCCACCTTGTGTAACTAACAGCTTGCCTACCCACTCGGAGCCTCACAGCTGAGTCCCCGTAACCTGGCCAAGCTAAGGACCGGAAGGAGGGATTCGACATCCGGTGCCATGGGTTCGGCCCTCCCTGCTCGCTGATTACCACTCTCGGCTCATCAAAAACCTGCCGGGTAGCTTCCGAAAATCCTTGCGGGCACTGAAGTGCATGCCACTATATGTTCTTGACAGAAAAGGTATACGTCTTGCAAATATAGGTTGTTGCGGTGTCAGACCGGAAGCAAGAAAGGCATCCCCGATTGGGCGTGAGATTCTGTCGCCGCCCGGTAGTGGGTGTGCCTCACGGGCTTCGTCATGTTTGAGGAGACGCCGGCATGGAGCAAGTGAGGACAACGCACTGGCACACGGACTTCAGGCGGGAGAAACTGGCGTTCGGTTCTCGAAGGTCTCTGGAAGGCCCCTCGAAGGATTCTAGAAGTACTTTCGAATGACGCTCGAAGCCTTCTTGCAGGGCCTTCGAAGGCCACGAAATGGATAGTAGTTTGCATGAGAATTATAGAGGTATACACTGTGATGAGGAGGATGGTAGGCGAATTAGTTTCGTGGTTCGACATTGAGAATGTGAATCCAAGTTCTGATTCAACGGCTACATCACAAGGCGTCCCTTTATTCCCGTATCTTGTCCGTATGTCAAAGACGCCCTAGCCTGTGTCGCCGTCGTTGAGCTGCGAGGCCAACTTCCCCCAACACACACGAGCTCTGAGTGCTGCCCAAGGCGCCAAATAATAGTATCCCCATGCTTCCGCTCTCCCTTCGCGACATGTCCTTGTTTCGGCACCCATAATCCAGAGAGCCGACTACGAGAAGCTCAACATTGGTCCAAAGGACAAGCAGTAAGAGAACACCTCTTAAAGGAGTGCGCTTGTAGTCATCCAGCCGGGATATAGGGTTGTTCCAGATTCCACAAAACGACGAGGGCCATGTATGATCAGCCTTGGATGTCAACACAAAGCGGAACCCGGGTTGGACAGGGAAATGCGTCTATTTTGCGCCTCGTGATGTACATTGTTGCACACATATAATTACACATCGGTTGTACCACTCCCGATACATCATCCGTCATGAAACCCATCATTGATCGCTTTATCCAAACATCTATTGAGATGGGGGCTCCGTTGTTGTGGGAGGTATCGAGGCATCCGCATCCGTAGCCGCCACTTGGGACACACCAGCATTCTTGAGAGCAGTTTCCTTCTTCTGGGCAATGATGGCACCCAGCTTCTCCAACATCTCGTCGCTGAGCTCGGGTTCGCCCTGTGCGGCGCGGAGTTCGCGCTGCTGAGCGTGGAACTCCTGCAGAGGGGTCTGCATAGACAGAACAGTTTCTTCCCGGGCTCGCTTGGCCGCTTCTTCGGCCTCCTTCTGCTGGACGTACCACTCCTCGTGGCGTGTTCGGAACTTGGAGAACTTGTTTCGCAACTCGTCGATGACGGGCTCAGGCATGGGGGGGGAGAGAAGGTTATAGTAGAACGTTCGATCCTCAACCTTCTCGCGGATAGTATCACCAGGGTGTGTCTGTTCTTCCGGTGCCTCCACCGCGGGCCAGGGGATCACGACGTTGATTCCAGGGACCAGACGATCCCACTTCTTTCCGTTCTCCCACCGATCGAGGGTCATATTAGGCGATTTCATGTTCGGAGCCACAGCCTTCAACTGGTTGATAACAACGTCCCTGGTCACTCCGGTCTCGGGGTTGGTGATGGGGTAGACAAGTCGGATAGATCCGATCGAGAGGGGCATGGGCTGGGAGCGACTGTCGACGCCGAACATGCCAGCAGAGATTGCCTGTCGAAAAACATTAGAGCCAAGAAATCCCCAGTCCACACTTAGTACTTACCCGGTGGTGGTTCTCGAGGGTGACATGTCCCGACTGGAGGTTGATTGACCTGATGCGATCGATCTTGCCCTTGTCCGGTCCATCCATAATGACTACTCGATCAGAAACAGCCAGACTAAACTGCTTCACACCTCCGGCCCAAGCACATCTCTGTTGAATAACCTCAGGTCGTGGCGTGTAGAGGCCATAGTTGGACCAATCTTGTCGTGCGCCCTCACTAAACTGCCCATAGCCATTGAAACCCAGGTCACGCTTGGGAGCAAGCGGGCCCATCTCCCAATCCTCCTGCCGAGCACGGCGCGCATCGAGAAGATTTTGTCGAACTTCGGAGACGGCGGCTCGTAGGGCTTGTCGGTTTCGAAGTTTGTAGCCGATTGCTTCTGTTTCGGCCGCTTTTTGCGCACGGCGGCCGGCCTGCCGTTGGGCCTGGGCGACTCGCTTGGCGAGCTTCTGCATGGCGGGGGGATGAGGGAACGAGCTGCGAGGGGTTATCGACGTAGTTCGCAAGCTCTAAAAACCCATTGGGCGGGAATGAGCTGTTGGCGCCGAGTTGTCGAGCGGGCGTGACGATGAATTCGTGGGGGAGCGGACGATTGAGGTGGAAATTCTCAATCGTCAAGACGGGATTAGCCGCCGTTACACGGTGCTCATAAGATATCGCACTGTAATTTGCACTGTGAAAGTCGTGATGCCCTCATTATTTGTTGAGTTTCGGTCACATAGTTCACGACGAAGTACATAAGAACGCATTTTGGTCATTCTGAAAGTAATGGCACTTCAAAGCCTCGAATTTTCGTTGCTCGCAGGAACAATTGGTCGAGAACCGGACAGAGCAAATGTTCGTAGAAACCAGTTTCTCGAAAAGGAAATTTAGCCTCCAGGTTACTTCAATAACCAATTCGACGGTAAACTGGCTTCTGGAGTCAAGAAAAAGAATACTTGAACATGGTGTAGCTCAGATAAGCAGCACTGAGCTCGAACAAGGTCTTTTGCGCTGACAACGCATGCAGCAGAATCCGCCTCAGACTATTAGGCATTCAGACAACTTTGGGGGCGCACGGAACATGACAATACCGATAAAGAATGGCTGACCTCACATGATGGGTTTATACGACAGTCCTTCGTTCTCAAGGGAGTAGTTAGAGTCATGTTGTGTCGAGATCCAGGAGATAAGCACGTGCTTGAATGTCACGCCGAGTTCCACGGAGGCCCAGACCAGGACAAAGAGAAGAACTAGGCCAGGGAAGCAGGACACACGGCCAAGCCTGGACGTATTAACACAACTCAGCCATCTTCTATCGTCACCTGTGGCCAATTCCTTGTAGGTCAACCAGGACCCTTATCCCGCCTCTTCAACGAGCGAGGCGGGGAGATATTGGGCCCAAGTCCTAGACTTTTGGGGCAACCGTAGGACTTGCTGCCCGTTGCAAGCTCTCTGGCTGGCTGCTTCGCCAGCTCTGGTTGGCTTTCACTCGTCAAAAGCGGGGACGGGATGGCACAGGACTCCGCCGTGCATTGCATGACGGACCAGGGGCTGAAGCTTGTGCCAGCTTCACTTGGCCTGGAGCTTCGTCGCCATGGCGCTACCACATAACCATGGATCGCGCGTAATTACGGGGTACGAAGAGCTTTATATAATGAATCAGCAGAGGGGATGGTATCTTTAGACCATCGGTCAGCAACAGGGCGGTAAGTGAAGGAGGATTGACCATGGGACATGTAGCCAGCATGATGGCAAATATCTAAAGCAGGGAGGGATGGATAGCCAGGGTTATCAACATCAAACACCGAGCAATTCAACCCTCCCCGGGCGTGACGACCGGAGTTGTTGGCCATAGCCGCCGCATCCCAGCTGGAAATCACCAAGAAGGTTCGTGGAAGCAGGATCCCGTCTTCCGATTCCACTGCCCAAGGACCAGTAGAACCGAAAGCGAGGGCTGCGTCTGATGAGGCTGGTGGTTTATTACCGTAAAAACTCGAGAAATTCGTACAGCGCTAAAAGCGCCACAAAAGCCTCTTAGCCAGTACTTTCCACTGGCTATGACGTTTCTCACGGTTAAAAGTGGAAAAGCGGAGATAATTGCTTCTTAGCGCTGTACGAATTTCTCGAGTTTTTACGGTAGTGTCGTCCTGTCCGAATGACACAAGCTGAGCCACGGTTTCAGCCCCGGAGCTATGGAGCTCGGGGTACCATCGCGTGTCTCCGGCGATAGAGCACGCAGCAGCAAGGCCAACGGCGGCGACAGCCTACAGGACTCTTTTCGGTGGGCCAAGGACTGGCGCGCGCACGTCAGGCCGATCTGGCGCAGAGCGATGTCCTCCATGGAAGCCTCATGCGGACGGGTTGATGGTTGCGATGATCTCGGACGTGCCGTGCTGCAGTGCAGGTCGACAACGCCTTGGCCGAGAGCTGCCTATCCAAGCTGCCGGAGGCGTTGAAGGGCTGACAGCGTGTCAAAGGAGTCAGAGCCCAGATACTGGACTGCACGCCAAGGACTTTTGTTCCGTATTATAAGAGCGTGATAGATGACGGCAGACTGGACCGGGCTTGGAAAAGAGGCCATCTCTGCTGCAGTGTAATCGATCAATCCATCAGCAATCCCTCAATCAAACAAGCTCGGCTTGATCAAACAGGCCAGCCCCATCAACCGCCACCCTTCATATCCTTTTTGGACTCGCTGCTTCATTCACGCAGCCGAATTCCCATCTCATCTCGTCATCATCCGGTAATATCACCGGCATTGTCCGCCCGTCTCATCCAAGAGCATACATATTCCTGTTTGAGACTCGCACTGCTTCACCAGCCTGCACAGCAAAGCAAAGCACCCGGGCAAGCACAGCACAGCACAGCATAACAACGGGCCGCGTCTGCAGGGCGCCAATCTGCCAGTCAAAGTTTATTAGCGGAGGTCTCTCGGTAAAATAAACTGGGTCAGTTAAGGCCCCTCCTGGAAATAGAGGCTTGTGACGACGACGTTCTCGCACTGTCCTCGCACTGGGGACGACTCCACTAACCGCTCGCTGAATAGGGGACAGTCTTAGCGGTTGTTGCCACCCACCACTCGACGCCAGGGCCACGCCGTTGGTTGCCTCAGGATCTACCCGTCTTTTCGCGTCCCAGAACAAGTACCGTTTGCGTGGTCCCGTCCGCAAAAGAGTACATAGCGTTCCAGCTTTCTTTTTCTCAGCCCAGCAGGCCAGGGGAAAACACCACCCTTCATCCAAGAGCCCAGTCCAGGCCCCAGCTTCTGCAGCCCCAGCAACAGAGAAAACAACAAAGCGTGGTGCTTGCTGTCTGTGTCTCTTGTACCGTCGCCACCTACCTATTGTTCCTTCCAGGACCAAGTAGAGGGATAGCTGCAGCGAAGCCTCAGCGTTAAAAACCAGCCTCTCTTCCTTCACGGCCCATTCACGAAACAAGCCATCAGAGTTAGTTCCTGTCAAGGCCAAAAACTCCCCGTCATCTCGTCACCCTTCAGCTCATCATCGCCTGAGCCACCGCCAAAAACACTGTGCGAATAACACACCTACGCCGTCTCCCAACAACCTTGCATCGTCCACTCGCCAACCCCAGCACTGACGCCCAGGCCCAGCTCAGCTACCCTGACCTCTCGACCACAGGTACCTGAGCCCCAGCCAAAACCCAAACCCCCTTCTGACGTCCTCTTTCCGCGTCCAACTCTCCTCCTTCTCCATCCCCCATCGACCCGCAGCGCCGCTCTCCGCGAAACTCACAACCTACAACATCTTCCGAAGCTCAAGCTCGCCTTCACGCCAGCAAATCTGTCCTTGTCTCCCTTTTTCTTCACCTCCACCACAGCAAAACAGACACCATGGCTGAGATCCGCCGAAAGCTTGTCATCGTTGGCGACGGTGCCTGCGGTAAAACCTGCTTGTTGATGTGAGTTGGCCTTCCACAACACCCCCATCTCTAGTCGCCCATCATCGTCCTTTGCCGTCGGCGTTCCCCGTGAGCTTCACGGCGCCAGCTTGAGCGCCCAGCACACGGGAATCAGACACTGGCGGCTTCCCTCTCGTGTTTCTAGACACTTGGCATGGACTTCTCGCAACGACGACCGTCTATCATCGTGATGGACGTCGGCTGCCTGCACAACCCCTGTCGCCATCCCCATTATCATCAACATCACCGTCACAGACCATCAACTCGATGCTGACCCTTTCTGCAGTGTTTTCTCCAAGGGCACTTTCCCCGAGGTAAGAATTGGCTCGGCGATGTCGATGTCTTCCGTCAATCACCAGTTCCACCACGCGGCTCTATAACGACGACCCCTTCATTCACGACCGAGCCTCGCTAGTCCGATCATCAACACCAAGCACAAACATCATCAATGCACCTACTGACAATGCAATTCTGCAGGTCTACGTCCCCACTGTCTTCGAGAACTACGTCGCCGATGTCGAGGTTGATGGCAAGCACGTCGAGCTCGCCCTATGGGATACTGCTGGCCAGGAGGATTACGACCGTCTTCGACCCCTGTCCTACCCCGACTCTCACGTTATCCTGATCTGCTTCGCCGTCGACTCCCCCGACTCTCTTGACAACGTCCAGGAGAAGGTTCGTTAATACTCAGCCCCCGAGGAGCTGCTAGCTCGTCTTGATTGAAACAGCCTTGCTGACACGTGCTCTTTTGCAGTGGATCTCTGAGGTTCTTCACTTCTGCCAGGGTCTCCCCATCATTCTCGTTGGCTGCAAGAAGGATTTGCGATACGACCAGAAGACCATTGAGGAGCTCCGAAAGACCAGCCAGAAGCCCGTCTCTCCTGAGGAGGTACGATTCCCCATTTAATCAAGGCGATACACCTGTCCGAGTTCACCCGACTCGATCAGGCAGTCTGATGCAGCTGGGACATGATGCTAACAAATCCATCTTACAGGGTGAGGAGGTCCGCAAGAAGATTACTGCCTACAAGTACCTCGAGTGCTCGGCCAAGACCAACGAGGGTGTCCGTGAGGTGTTCGAGCACGCTACCCGGGCTGCTCTGCTGTCCCGCAGCAGCCGCAAGAGCAGCCACAAGAAGTGTCTTGTTCTGTAAGGGGCGCCGCGGAGCCCCTCTGAGCTGAGCCCGGCACTCGTGCCGCGGCTCGACCCTGCGTTGTAATCCATCGTCGTTCCAGTTCACCCTCATCTTGGCCCCGGCAGTTCAGATGATACGGGTTTGCGGCAGCCAAGAAGGCGACGGCTGTCGACATGCATCGGTTTTCTCGGAATCTGGAGTTTGATATCGTCTCGCTCATGTCTGGTCCATCGGCCTACGCGCCGAGGTTTCTCGCTGGATTGATGGTTTTCTTGTCGGCGCAGCCCATGGTTTCTTGGACCTCCTGATATCCAGCAGTTACAGGAGGTTGCTATACCGACAGATACCTCGTCTTTTTTCTTATCACACTGGCAGGCGAGCGGGACCTTTGTTTTATGTATCTGCGTATTTCGTGTGGGGGAAGGTGGGCCAGATGTCTATTTTCTTGTTGGGGCTGCCGAGGAGAAGGATGAGGAGTAGCTCTCGCTCCGCTGGCTCTCCCACCTGGTGTCTGTCGAGTCGGACGATGAGAGAAGGCTGACGGACGGGGGATCACCTGGGAGAGACGGAACGGGAGGCCAGGAGAGGGCTCCGTGGACTGGTTACGGCGAGCGTTTGTGTCTGTGTGTGGAATGGGGGCTCGACTGGGAGAACCGAGTCGGGCCAGGCCATAAATTTTTTCGTTTTTTCTCTTGAAGCCTCGAGACCGTTACTTAGACCATGGAGATGGGACATCTATTGCGTAGGGCCTGCCTGTTTAATCTCTTTTCATTTGCCATACCTGATGATGAGTCTTGCTGTGACATGTGACTGTTGTCTGTTCAAACATGCAACTGATAGGTGGTGTATAGATGCTCTCGAGTTGTTCAACTGTGTCTACTTGTTGCAGCAGTCTCTCTGGCCATGTCACGTACACTGCAGCTATCTCGATCGATAGACAAAGCCTTATCTCCAGGAACTGGGCATGCACGTGCCAATCCCCAGTCATGTGGTGCATGCCATCCCACTCACACCAGTGCGATGGATGCGGTGCCTATTTCGGCATTGGTGATACGGGTGATGTAATCCCATCAATCACCAGATGGAGACTGGTCAGTGTCTACCTTAGTCAGTAGCCGGCTGGTTAGACCAAGGTACCAGGCCGGCACTGAGTCAAGCGCGGGTGCCGAGGCACGCATGTTATCTACCAGACTGTAACGCTATCGAGACTTTGATGGTGGGGGGTTTGGCAGCATCACGGGCAGGATCACGATCAGATGGCGTGCATGCAAGTGAAACAATCTTGACTTTCCATCATCAGCCTTGACTATTTCCCTCCTCATCAAACGACAGTGTCCGAGTAACTGAGTTGAGTCTGAAGTGAAAAAGGAGTGTAGATGTTGCCGCAAAAAAACAGAGGTTCCCGCCCAAAGGGAGTAACAAAGAGCTACCCCATGACAGCACACGTCTGCCTCCCATCGCCGTCCCGCTCAAAACACCAGTGGAATTCAACGTCCGCCCATCATGTCTTCGTGAATGTAATCCGTCTCCAGGTAGAGCACCTGTTTCGTGGGGGTGGGTTGCTTCGGCTTAGACGGGGCAGTGCTGGAGGGGTCAAACATGTCAGCATCCATATCCAAGCCAAGGGCAGTTATCAGAAGGACAAGAGAGAGGAACGTACGGCACCGCAGCTGCCGCAAGTCTTGCCAGCGCCATCGATGGCGGCGCTACACTTGGGGCAGGTGCTGTGGCTGTAGTTGACGAGGGGCTGCATCTTGACTGAACAAGGAGTAGTCTCTGGTGGGAACAAGGATGGAATGTATTTAGGAAACGACTTGAAAGAAGAGGAAGGATTTGGAAATGTCAGCAAGAGCCAAGGAAGGGGAGGGGAAGAGCAAGCAATATATAAAACAGAGAGACCCTTCCTTCCCTTCCTTAGGATCGCCAGATTTACGTACGTTTCCCAAAGCGGGGTCACAAAGCCCACCTCTAGCGGGCTCTCGCTTTGATTTACCCCCGCGTGCGATTCGTTCGTCGGGTGACCCCATCCCCATCCTCCTCGTCCAGAGAGCGATGCACAAGTATTCGAGTTACATTGACTACGTCGCCCGGTCTCTGTGAGGTCGAGCCATCATCCTGTCAGGCAGGAAGTGAGACATGCAAATCTGTCTCAGCCCGCTTTCTCTCGTTCTGCTGGGCCACGGGACCCGGCTGGAGGTGTTACGGCTTACTTCAAACAGCCTCAGAAACTCAATGTTGCCTCCCGATTATCCGCGGAGCTTTTACAATGTCTCTGTATGGATCGGGTGGGGACCGGGAGTCTCGTCGTGTGAGGAACAGCTCATCGTAGCCTAGGCGGTGAAAAGTCTAGCAGATTGCTCGAGAGACGTATCAGCAAAGATCCTTGAACAGAGGAACAGCCTCTAGGCCATGGTCAGAAAACACACGACTCACAAGGCATATCCTTATGGCATAGAAAGGCTAAAGTAGTGATCATTTAGGACCATAGAATAGGTACAGCTTCAGATGCTATTATGAAAAATATTGAGTAAGTCTGGACCTAATAATAATAATGGATTTTGATCATAATGCGTTTTCTTACTCCCTTTGCCCTCGGGGGGAGCTTGTAGTAATGGAAACTTTCAGCTCTCCATCTCAGCTACTACCTAGATAGCTGGAGGCTGTGAGTTGTGGTGCAAGACGTGTTAGTGCGAATAGGGTCAAGGAGAGACCAACGCTTCACCAGGACGCAGCACGAACAAGGCACCCCGTGAAACATAAAAAGACAACCACGCCATGTCCATTTCCTGTTTTTGTCATTATACTTGCGTACAGTTGTAATGTGGATCTTTAAACACACGGGATGTACCTCGTCGATCAAAAAATGTCAAGAAAAAGGAGGTCCCCCGTCCATCTCTAAGCACTTACACGCATACACACATGCAATGTCCAACCACCTCCCAGTCCGCCTTTTGTACATGATAAAACCTCTGACGCTCTGGCCCAATGATGCTCCCCGAGTTACGCAGCCAAGCCCCATGCGCGTCTCGAATCGTACTGGCAGCCTTGTATTAGTCGTACACCTCCTCTTTTCGTCCCCTCCTGCAAGGATCTATATGTCTGTCATTTGTTTCGTCACGTTTTAATGTGGATGTTGAAAGATAAGTAAATGCTCCCGCTGACGTCGGCATCGGGTTTTATGCGCACACCGCCGGTCCATCTTTGTCTATAGGCACAACAGTCAGTCCACGATCCAAGCAACAGATGCTCTCGTCCCGCGAGTATCAAGGTATCTCCGCTGCCCAGCAGTCTTCTTCTCGTGAGATGGGACAACTTACTGCTAATCATCTTCTGCACCGCCTGGAGCACGCTGATGACCATGACAACCATGCCAAAAGCCACAACAGCATATGCCATGTACGTACGCCAGCTTCGCGTCGTCAGCTTGATGTAGCACATGGGCGGTAGGATATACGCCATGGCAACCGCACTCGTCGCGCCCACCAGCTCAAACACGGCACCCAGATCGCACGTCACAAGACTCAGCACCAGGGCTGAAACAACGATGCTCGTGCTGAACAGCAGGTGCCGGTTCATGTTGAAAGGCTCATCGGGGAAGAAGTAGGTCAACATCACCTCACGGCAGACAAACGCCTCAAGCGGAAGAGTCGTGAGCATGTTGAGACCAAAGCAGAGACGCGCGATGTTGACCATGGTGTTGTCGGCAGGGAAGTTGTTCAGCACGTTGCCGAGTGTCTTGTCACCAAAAGTGAGGAAGCCACCTAGTGCAAGCACGAGGCAGAACACCATCGACACGCCCGTCGAGTAGTGTGTAACTCGAGAGAAGTTGTCGATCGTAGGCGTCTTGAGGGATCCGTAAATGAGCAGTGAGTTGTGATGACAGACAAAGGCTAGGTACACAAGTCAGCGTGTGTCGCAATCCAACCCAACGTAAATTCAGGGGCACAGGTCGTAGACTCTGTGAGGGCGTACCAAATGAGATAACTCCAATGGCTTGGAAGAACCCGCCATTGAAGAGAAGAAGGGAAGGGCTGAACGAGCCTCGTTCCGACGAGGGTGTTAGGACACCCTGCACGAGCACGGTGACGACAATGACGATCATGCCGACGAGTGCAAACGTACTCGCTTTGGCCAGCTATTCAAAGCCATTAGTCCATTCCTTGTAAGAGCATTTCATGGGAGAAAGAGAGGTAAGCCACACAACCGCGGATAGCATATCCTCCTGGAAGAGCCTCCCGTTTTGGTTCTCACCTTGGCAATATCCCGGTACAGCGTCAGGGGATATCCAATCCCCAGGACAAAGACGGCAATGGCAACCTGGCGATTCGCGAGAAGCCCTATTACCGGCACATCCGGAAGACTTGGCCATATTGCCGTCAACACATGAGGAATGGTATCTCCCACAATGACTCCGTATGCCACCATGCCGCCAAAGGCAAACACCCATTGCGCAACACTGATGGCGATCAACCCCGGCTGCCCGAAGCAGTGCTCGACCGTTCCCTGGAAGTGACTCGTCCCGCTCAGCTTGCTGTTGATGACAATGAGGCAGATGGTCCAGTCGACAACAATAGTTAGGCCAACCAGCAACAGAATACCGCCCACAAGTCCAGCCTGGCGCACTGCATAAGGCTGGCCGATGATGCCGGCTCCGATGATCGAGTTGGCCATGTTCATAAAGGCCGACTTGAGGCCCGACTTGGGCCTGGTCATCTCATGCTCAGCACGCTCGCCTGGATCGCCCATCGAGTTGGCGACTGTGACGCTCGGGGCCTCAATGTCCGTCAGGAGCGGCACGCGATGCGCCCGCGCAGGACTCGTCGCCTCCTCCACGTCAAAGTATGCGTCCTCCGAGGTGCGCCCGCGCGCATATCCATTGCCGTTTCCATTCCCGCCTGCATCGCCGTTGCTTACGCCGACAATCTCGGGCGTCAGGTCGAAGCGCACGCGGCCCGGCGTCCGGGGCGTGGTGGGGATCCGGCCGTTGGCATCGTCGGCCTTGGCCCCGGAGCCCTTGCCCAGGTCTGCGCTCCCGCTCCCGCTGCTGTAGTCGTCGCCGTCGTCGTGGCCCACGCCAAAGTAATCGTCGTCGTAGTCGTGGCCGGGCGCCAGGAGGCCGCGGTCCTCGCCGTGCGGGTTCGGGGAGCCATTGTTCCTGGCGTGCGTCATTGTCGGGGAAGGGGAGCACTGGGATATCGCGTGCACATTTTCTCTCTGCAGGGAATCGGCGAGGTGGAAAGACGATGGCCCGTGGAAACTTCAGTCGTGGTGAAAATGTATAGTCAAAAGAGAGTATCGAAGATTAAGAAGAAAGGATCAACAGGTCAAAAAGAAGGAGGACGTCGATTCGATGGAGGTTGTAGCTTCCATGTGCATCTCCCTCTCTGGCGCAGTCTGTCCTTCTTTCCCCCGGATAAGCCAGGTAGCGTCACTGGATGGACGAGGGCCGTGGGGTGATAAGCGCCGGGATTGGCGGACGACCCCTTACGCCACCGCTGTGGAAGGCCCGGAAACACCCCTAAAGCCCCTGTGGCATCGGCCTCTCGGTGCTGGAGTCGCCCGTAGCTCTCCACTAGTGCGCAGCTGGGCGTAATGCAGGGGCACGGATCCAAAGACGGGTTTTGAACAAAGAGTGCGAGTTGAAAAGACATCAGCATTCACCCTCACTTTTCCTATATTGGTGTTAAATAGGTCTCCATAGGATCACCCAGAATATGTCTCCTCGTAACTCGAATATCGTAAGCACGTCTATTCTCTGCGTTCAAGTCACTGAACCCAATACGATGCCGGTGAAAACCGAAAATAGGGGTCTAATTTACACTCCATCTCCTTTTCATTCAAGGGTCCAGACTTAACAGACGATCTCTGTCATTCTCGGAACTCCTTGTCCACCAAAACTATCTTCACAACGCCCAAGAGTTAAGGTATCACTGATTGGAAACTCCAGGCAACATGCCGGTCCATCCAAAGACATCTATTGAGGCTGGTGGTTTATCTCTATTAAGAATACCAATCAAGCGTGGCTTCAGCCCGACAGTCTGAGCCACAAAATGTCGAATCCCATCACGTTCTCCTACCCCTGGGTCGGGTATCGTAGTGGTCGTGTTCTTTATGTCACACCACGTATTCTGTGTCATCCCACGTTCGATGGGGAGCTGACTTCCAACATGTCTATTCGGTCCCGTCTGTACGGTCTCTCAGCTGGCATGTCCCTGCACAAACGCCGTTGTGCTCTGGTCTAGGTAAGCGGTGTATCCCATGCGTATGTATATCCATGTATCCGCGTCTCTGATGTGAAAAGTGCGTGTCGCAGTGATTAAAAGAGTGTATTGGCTCTCAGCTGGTCTCTTCTAGACCAGGAGGGCGAAAAACGGTACTATACAGAAAATGAATGTGAAGCGGGCCTGTGATAGCGGCCCTGTGGGTGCTGATGAGTCCTTGGTCTCGCTGGACTCGCTTGCGTCGCCGGTGGCTGTACCGGTCGAGACAGATTCTTTGCCGACGCCCAGGTCTGGGCCCGAAGCTGATGTTGTGTCAGGGAGTGCGCTCACACCAGTCTCGGAGTCATCAGACGTCTTACTCGGCTTGTCAGACTCGGTCTTTGTCGTAGAGCTATCGTCATCGTCATCAGATCCACCTGCAAGAGTACTGGTGGCGAATCCTACAAGTTGTTAGCGGATACAAGTGACCAGGAATCAACTTCAACTCACCAATTCGTCGCTCGTCTGAGTCAAAGACGGCGTAGACGTTCTTGATAAAAGTGTCACCGAGAAGCCAGGCCCCCTTGACAACCTCATAGCCGTAAATGTTGCTAGTGCATTCGCCATCCTTGTTCGGGGGCGAAACCCAGTCCTTGCTCGAGATCGTATAGTCGACACCAGAAAATGTTATCGTCAGGTTGCCGGTACTGTCACAAGGAACCTTGTAGGTGATGCCGTCGCTGCTCTCGGCGTCTGGGATGAGGCTGTGGAGTTTCTTGACGTTTGCAGATGGCCCAAACATGAAAGAAGTTCCCGTGTCGATGTAGCTCTTGATTCCACCGACATCGGCGCTCTCGCCATTGAAACCCATGTCGTCCATCTTGATAGCCCAGTCGTTGCCGTCAACAATGGTTGTGTAAGAGATCTTGCCAGAATACTTGTCGGGGTTGGGAGAACCAAAGCTAATCTCGCCTTCGTTAGTGCCGTCAGATGCGCGGTTCAGAGCAACACAGAAGATGTTCTTGTCAACCTCATCGGCCTCGTCCAGAGTGTGAAGGAAGTTTGCGTTGGCACCCTTGTTCATTGCAAGACCAAGGATACCGTCAAAGGCGAACTGAACAAACTGATCCGAAGTCGTCGAAGCCAATCCAAACTGATACTTGAAGCTCATGCCTGCCACACTAATGGTGTCGGTGGCCAGAGTACCGCTGACCTTGCCGGAGCCGTAGGCGATGTTGAAAGGGTCGTCGGTCGATTCGAGGCTGTCCGAGTCATCAGGCCCGAATGTGTTGTGCAACGCACACGCTTTGCTGCTACAATCGGTACCCATAACCCAGCTTGAACCAGCACCGGTGTCGATGAGCATGTACATGGTCTTCTTCTTCGATCCAAGTTCGACCTCGACAAAATACGAGTAATCGGTACCATCCTGATCGACGCCTTGGGTGAACTTCTTTGTCGACTCAGTCGCCTCCATCACCTCGTACTCATTTTCTCGCTTGGCCAATTGACTGTCGTCCGGGATCTCTTGGCCGGTGTACCTGGCAATCATTCGTGCTGCTTCCCAGGCAGCTCTTTCGGATATCGGCCGGCTCGACTGTAAAAACGATTGGGTTAATGCAAAGATGGCACTGATGACAGTCCTGCGGTGAAACAAACCTGAGCCGCCCTCTGTTTGATACCCATACGCACATTCCGACCACCAACGCTCCTCTGGCTTTGTGCAGAACGCTTATCCCCTACTTCTAGACGCCAATCGGGGTTATACGGGAAGAAGGCATGGGCAGATGAAGCGCATAGTGCCAACTGTGCCAATAGAACGGCTGGACGCATATTGGAGCTGGAGAGAGAATTGAGGACCTCGGATTGAAACGGGAGGCCGTCGATGATATATCCGCTGGATTGTCTTGGAGAGAGGCAATAAAAGGACGATCCGGGTAATGGGGAAACCAGGCTGGACCAGCTCGTCACGGATTGTCTCAAACGCGACTAGCTTTGGAAGAGCAAACCGGACAGCAGAGAAACAATCGAGGGGCGAAGCCTCCGGAACCGAGAGAGGACCAGACAAGCGACTGGGCGCGATGTATTAAGAGATTAGAATTATGAGGCCGGCATTGGGAAACAAAACGGCACAGTAGGATGCCGGATGCCACCAGACACAGCGAGCCAAAGGAACAAGCGAGATATTCCACGAAGTACACACAAGCCCAAGCCCGCACGTGGAATTGTTGGATCTTGGGGGTTACAGTGAAACCGAGGAGAGTCTCTTTTGGAACAAGGCGTTTTCTCTCGAGATGCTACCGCCAAGGGAGTGACGGAAGTCGGGATACTCGGCGCCGAGGATGCGGTTTGCGGATAGAGGGAACGAGGAGCAAACCGAGGAAGGAAAGAGATTGCAAAGACGAGAGCAAACAAAAAAGAAACAAGACGTAGCAGAGGTCGAGGGTAGAGGAGGAGAAAGAGGAGAGGAGGACGGGGAGGGATTATTACGAATTAAGATGCTCCGTACGTGGAGTGAATGAGAGACGGGAAGAGGTAGGTGGGTAAGGGACGGGAGTATGGGGAGAGAGAGGGTGGAGGAGGTTGTAGTTCAAGACAGGGAGCAGGAGGTGGGTGCAGGTGGGCTGAAGGACGATACGTAGTGACCTGGGAGCGCTGTAGCTCCCATCCCGGTCAGGCAATCGACCTTCAAGGTGCTGATGCCCTATCTCGCAAGCGCCATGGCACGTCCAGGGCTACTACAGATGGGGGCTAGGGTGCTGTTTTAGGCGGGCCGTAGCTCGAGGATCAGCACGGCCGGTACCTGAAGATCAAGTATCTCGAGCCTCGACTGATTCAGCAACGGGCCGCGTGAGAGGTGAGAGCCCTCTACGGAGTGGACTGCTCCGGAGCCAAACGACACTGGACTCGTTCGCGGGCTCCAGAGTGGCTTGCCTCCACTACCTAGGTGCGCTGCCTGTCGTGCCTCTGGGCTGCCCCCGTCAACCCGCATCGTCTAGCACGGCTGCATGCCAGCCGCAGACCCACGCTGGGCCCGGGCTTCAACGACGCATCTGGAGCCAGCTCTGCCCATCACTGGCCCGGCCACCGCATCTTCATCTCCAGGGGGTTGCGAGGGCCGCCGCTGAGTGGCCGCGCTGCTGCTAACCGCTTGGGGGCTTGTGAATCGAGGTCATCAGTGGAGAAGGAGAGTGCGGGCGGGCCATCCTGGGCAGTCTTTACGGTGCGGCGACTGACATGGGGTTGTTGATTGGCATTGCAACCTTGCGGGAGCATCGGCCGAAGATGCTTGTCCTCTTTTGTCAGGTGCTTTTGCTTTGCCGTCTCGTATTTCTGGGGATTCGATAACACGGCAGCTTTGAGGTCCAAAGTCCAAAGTCAAAAATGATTGATCACGGCTGGGTTCAGAGACAATTGCATTGTTGCTGTCCCGTCCGCTTGCAAATGGTCCCCGAGGCGAAGCTTGCCGCCAACGTCTCACTGCCCCTGACACAGAACGAGCAATGTGCATGCGTCTGCATCTGCGTCTGTGTCTGCGTCTCTCATCACCCTCCGAGATCGACAGTGCCACCTGAAAGCGCTGTGCTGCAACGTGGAGAAAGCGGTAAAAAACAAGCTTTGACTGAATCAAGACATTGACTGTCCCCGTTGGGAGACACGCGTCCAGAGTTGTAAACGAGAGGGGATTTCTGATTTAGCCGTTTACGCCAGCCTGGGATGCTCGAGCGGATGCTACCCTTCCCTCGATGCTTGGAGGGTCAGGTGTCGAGTTTCGAGATATGAAGCGTTGCATTTATACGAGCGTGATAGCAAGCTTTGGATGAGACATACATGAGAAACAGCCCTGGACTTTGATCTAGACACATAGAAAAGAAGAACGTTGTAAGCTTCTCAAAGCGGGACAAAAGTCTCAATCGCGAGAGACACCATTGGATCTCAAAGAGCCGCTGTTTCAACCGAGGACGGGGCAATTGGCAGCAGCCGTACAGTCGAAACATTGTCCTTGTGGCCGCGTTCCCGTAACCGTTTAATTGTCACAATAGCCACAGAAAGCTTGATGTCGCTGGCGTTTAACACGTGATGGGACTCTAGAGCGCCCCACCGTTTGAACCATCCATCCATCTCAGCAACTCAATCCGCAGCTCCAAGTGTCAATTGAGATCGGGCCTCACTGGGTGGCCTGCACGACCTGCTTCCCTGTCTCAGCATCGCAGACCCGTCAACCATGATTGGGCGAACCAGTCTTTTGTTGTTCTCAACTCTTCGTCTTGACTCGAGTTGCAGAACGCATCTCGATTCAATCATTGCTTTTGACGCGTAAGGGCGCCACTACGCCGGGTCGGTTTTTAGGTAGATCCCCTGACTATTGCCTAGCAGCCAGCCTCGATTCTCTTCAGCTGCTCCAAGGCTCCAGTTTTCTAGATTTTTACTTTTCTCTCGGCTTCTTTGTTGTTTTGTCCCTTACGCGGCGTGAAACTTGCACTTTGTTCGGGTACCTGAACCTGCATCCATCAGGGGTAGTGGCGGATCTCGCAGGCTTATCCCTTCGACAGTCGAAGAGCTTGTGGGGCCTAATCCCTGTTCGCGTTAGATGGAGAATACACCCAGCTGCTCATAAAACACACTGTTCTTGAAGTATTCCTTATCAGCCATAAACTCGAATCGAACCCCTATTGGTTCAGAGCCGCCCCACAAGCTGCTCGACTATCGAAGGGATCACGGCCGCCCGCTGAGCTGAGATGAGCTGACAGGCCATGGTCTGATTGTGTTCAAGGAGCGATGCAACGATGGCTTACCTCGGAGAGTTTGCCTTGCGAATACTCCACACGCACGTGGATCTCCCATGATGCCAAAGGAATATGCCCTTGTTCGTTGCAAGATATACCTATATCACGGCATGATAAGGACGCCGATTTACACTGTCAAGAAAACAAGGGCATGAAGTCTGAACAGGGTTATCAACGGTCAAAACGGTAAAGCCAGCCTATCCCTGCTCAACCCCAAAGTCCGAAGTCCCCAGTCAAAGCTTTTGGTGTGCGGCACTCGATAACCGCTGAGACAAATGCATCCGGATTTAGAAGTGATGAATAAGAATGTCAGCTTGGTCCTCTCAAAATATGAACCTGCATTCCTCTGCCTACGTATCATGATTTGCTGGATCGTGTTTCTTTGTTCATCAAGTCCACACGAAGTAGTGCATCCTATGCCAGCACAAGTCGAGCACGATGCCTCCAAGCGCCGGCCACGACTCAGTTGACAACGATTCAGCTCAAAGACCTCTACGCGCAAGCGAATGACTTCATCCGTCTTGAAAACAGGTTCCGATCTCCATCCAACAAAGCAAACAGAAACCCACAAAGCTCCATTCTCCACGATAAACCCAGGTCTCTGGTGAAACAAACCGCGCCCACAAGGCCAGGCATGCCTCCGTAGATCTCAACCCCCTAGCAAGACCCCTTCCCGTCTCGAGGGAGGTCTTGGCTTTGCACCAGTGCAAGACCCTCGGGCCGGGACCCAATTTCAATGCAAATCGCACCGCCGGGTGCGCCACGGCCTCTGCTCATCTTAATGTGTGTCCTATAGATAAGCATTGGCGCAAGGTCCCGTGATAGATGAATTGCGGGCACGAAATCTGCGGT
Organism: Fusarium albosuccineum; assembly: GCA_012931995.1. Classification (NCBI taxonomy): domain Eukaryota; kingdom Fungi; phylum Ascomycota; class Sordariomycetes; order Hypocreales; family Nectriaceae; genus Fusarium; species Fusarium albosuccineum. Next base: position 35,126 of record JAADYS010001173.1, read on the forward strand.
TTTGTTGCAAGGTTGCACTGGGAGGAGCGGCAGATCGTCATTTTAATATAAACTCTGAGATTATCGGCAGTGTTGAAACAGGCCCGTGAGCATGCGTTCCTTGTTGACCCAAGACATGACGGCATCGTACTTTTTGTCAATTCACTGTTCTGTTTCCATTCTGTGTAGCCTCACCCAGAGGCCGCCGGCACCCAGTTTCAGCCTCAGGGCTCACAACAACTCTGTTTCGAATCCTGTCGATAAACCTTGTGCAACCAGGAGCCACTGCTCGGCTCTCTCCAGCGTCTGCTTTTCCGAGCTGTCCGTGGAAGCACTCTCCCATAGCGTTTTTCGCACAAGCTCAAACTCCTCCAGATCGTTGTTCGCAGCACCCCAGGCAGCGATGTGACGGAGAAAGTACCATACCGACTCGTTGGTCCACTTGAACGACCCTGTGAGTTTCAATGTCTCGCGAAACGCAGAGGGCATCTCGGTTGGTCGTTTATCGAGTAGAAATGTGAGAAACTGCCAACCGGAGATGTCATCGTGGTGGGCAAAGCACCACTTCTGCGTTGCTGTGGTCATTCGTGATAGAGCTTCTTCTGGACTCGGTGATGGGGTGATAAAGGTGTTTACCAAATATCTGGCATGGCACCAAGCGTAGTAATTCCGAGGATGCCGTTCCCCGGAAATCATAATAATGCTTGTCAGGTCATCCTCAACCAACGCATCCAGGCTGTGGAGGCGAAACTGGTCCATCAGCCATCGGCGGTGATTCCACAGCGTCGGTGACTTGGTATGTCGATGAAGCCGGCTTGTCAGCAGGCTATCAACGAAATATTGTTCTTTTTCGAAGACATCTTTCGCTTCGAACCCGTTGAGAAGCTGTGCTTTTATGAGTCTCTTTCTCGTGTTGGCAACTGTCAGGTACTCTGGGTCCATGAGCAGCATAACTGCCGTTGATCTGAGTATCTGATCTGCCGATACGGCATTGTTATCTTCCAGGTAGCCTAGGAACAACTTGCGCGCCACGAGAAAAGCCTGGACAAGCCGTATCTTGGGGATTGCGATGGCATTGCCATCCCGTAATAATGACGACGACGGATCGAGTACATGTCTTTTGCCTAACAGCTCGATTTCGAGAAGCTCACCCGATGACTCCGTGAGGACGGTGGAAATCTCCCCAAACACAGGGCGGTGATCCCCATGCTTTAGAGACTCCTTCAAGCCTTCGTCAAGGGCTCTCGACATCTAGGCGATCGGATATAGTACTACAAGGAGAGTAAACGATGAGACGAGGTGTTGCGGGTGAGCAAGTATAGGGTAAGTGTGCTGGAGAGGGCTTAGGCTGGTGTGGAGGGGTTGATGGAGCTCCATGCATGTGTCGGGGCTATGACATGGCCCGACCACGTTGACAAGAAACCTCCAACACCGCCCACAGCATCATCACGAGCACGACACCGGAGCTGAGGAGCCACGGGATGCACGCATAGCTCGCTAATCTCTCACACACCGTTGAATCTCCCTTCTGCATCCGCCAACATGTCTTCCTCTCTCATGCTCAGCATCTTCGTCATCGAGGTCATTGTCAACCTCGTCAACGCCATCGGAGCTAAGACGATCAACAACCTGGTACGTCCCCCTCCCACAAAGAACCGCTTTCAAATCCCTGTTGCTGACCATACAAGCTCTGGACGTTGATCAACTTCCTCCCCGTACCGACGGCCAAGGCGGCATCCGAGCAGCGCAAGGTCCAGGCCGAATACCTCAAGGTCCGACGAGACCTCAACGCTACGAGCAGTCAGGATGAGTTTGCCAAGTGGGCAAAGCTGCGCCGACAGCACGACAAGCTGCTCGAGAAGCTAGAGAGCACAAGTACGTCTAATCGCATGACGCAGGGAGAGCCGGAGAGCTGACATGTGCCCCTACAGAGAAGAGCCAAGAAGCTGCTCGATCCAAGTTCGACACGACCCTCACCGGAGCCCGTATCGTCCTGACCCGCGCGCCGCAATACTTTCTGCCCTTCTGGTTCGCCACGGAACCCATGTTCTGGCTGCCGTACGGCTGGTTCCCCTACTACGCCGAATGGATCCTGTCCTTCCCTCGCGCCCCCATCGGAAGCGTCAGCATCGCTTCGTGGCAGCTGGCATGCACAGGAGTTATTGCCCTCCTCAGCGACCTGGTCGTGGGCATTGCTGGTCTTGCCCTGAACGCAAAGGAGGCCAAGGCGAAGGAGGCGCCTGTCCCGGCCCAGAAGAGCGACGACAAGGCCACAGGCGAGAAGGCCGACGAGGTTACCGTCGAGGAGAAGAAGAACTCATAGGCGGACAGCATGTACAGAATAGTAGATAGCCGTTTCAACCGTACAAGAATGGAACATTCTGTCTTATTTTACAATTGTCTACGAGTGATTGGGGATGTATCTCGTCAGATTTGACGCAAAGTTCTTCATTGCCGGAGCTGAGACTTTGTAACACGACTGAGAATAACCCTTGGCAGGGTATTTTGGGGTTGATCTAGGCAACATATTGACTCTAGCGACCACGGAGAAGAGGATCGCCAAAGCTTCGAAAGTGCCAACTGGACATGGAACAGAGTCACGGGGAGAGAGAGATGGTACGAGGAACGGCGCGTGAGCCATCTGATTGCGCTATCGAGCTATGCTTGGGGGCGAGAAGACAACAAAGTGAAGAGAAGGAGAAGAAGGAGTGGCTTGTGGTTGAGAAATGTAGTTTGAAGAGAAAGAAAAAGTTCTGGCGAGGAAATTTCAGAGGTTTTACGCTTGACCACGGCCCCACCTTAAACGCGCCCCCACATGTGCCCGGCCACAGCCTTGCTCGCTTGGCGCCACCTTTGTCTTGTCGAGGGTGCAAGCTGTACTCTTGCCAACGACGTCAGTCAGCCTTGTTCCCTTTATTCTCGACACTTCAACTACCGTGTCACAAGGAAACCTCAACTGGTTCGGTATCCGAACACAAAACAGCCGCCATCATGGCGATTCCATGGGATTCGTGAGTTTACTCCCGTGTGTATTTTTTGCCTTTTTGCTGCTTCAGCGGCTACTTACACTGCTCCCCCTCTACATCGCATACACCCAGCTAACCTTAATCACAACTACAGCATCCGTTCCCTCCTCATCTTCTTCGGCCCTATTCTCCTCCCCAAGGCCATATCATACTACCGATCGTTTCGCGCCGCTTCTCGTGCTCATCCAGTTCCCATCGTCCCCGTTCCGCCTCGAATCCGTGTCGCTCTCGCTCTCCTCGCCTTCCTGGCGATTTTGTACCTCGTCAAGACCCTACCGCCCTTTGCCCCAGAGAACCTCTTCTACGGAACCCAGAGCCGTCTCCAAATTCCCGTTGATGTCCTGTTCAACCGTATCGCGGCCGGAAGGCCAGGAAATGAGTTGACCAAGCAGGACGAGGCGCTGCGTATGAGATTCGTCAACCTGGAGAGTCGGTTGCTCTATCTGCAGTATGGACCTAGTGTGCTGGCCGACTGTCCGTTCTGTAGCTCCGACGACCCAAAGACGTTCTTCCACTACGCTCTTCCTCAGCTTCTTTGGCCTCACATTGCCAACCTCATCGCTGTGGCACTCGTCACCAGCCCCTCCTTGACGGGTCGAGCTGGCTCCCAGTGGCGACCCAAAGCCACCATGGCCGCAGCCGTCATTACCGCCCTGGACATCTACTTTGTCAACTCCTACAACTACCAAGCCAATGCTCGCGCTCTGCGCCTCCCAGAGATCGATTTCTTCTTCTGGACGTCTCGAGTGGTGCGCCTCATCACCCTTGCAGCCTTTAATGCCGCCCTTGCATGGCTTCTCTACCTATCATCCACGAACCGCGCATTCTTTGAGCCGCCCTCTCCCGTGGAACGTATCGAGTCAACTGCCCGCGCTCTCCTCCTCGTCAAGAGCAAGCTCAGCGCATTAGGCATAATGAAGAACACAGCCCTCCGCGATGACGACCTGCGATCACGCAGCCACGCCTACTGGACGCATGAGGTGCGACTGATGGGCGAGGTCATGGAGGAGAGGGAAGTGGTGGAGGGCGTCAATGATGCATTGAGCAACCGTATCGACATTGGAACCATTACGAGGGATGCTGAGGCGTATGCGAAGAATGTGTTGCAGCCACTGCAGCCGGAGTCGGAGTCGGTGGATGATAGCTAGCGTCTAGCCTGCTTCTCCGAGTCTTATCCCAACCTTTGATATTTATTCATACACAGAGGTCTATGTCCGTCAAGCACCTTTGATCTTGACACCACAAGAAACATAGCTCGTCCTTTTTGTCTCCCTTGCTCAAAACCGTCAAAAATCTTGTGCCTGTCCATTATTCACCTGTCCATTTGACCGGCCCCCTTTGAAAACATGCACCGTGTCCACTTCCCTGTGTCTTGTGATAGCATAACAGCCGTTTCAGAAGTCCCCTTTCTGAATATTAATTCCTGGAATCTGGCCGTGCTGACTCTGGCCGCACCGGCCCCGTGGCAGCGCTACTTGAGCTGCCCTTCCTACTCGGTGCATCTCCTGCGCCTTCTTGTGCGCTACGCTCGAGGAAATTGGCCCATAGCTCTGATAGCGACTCCTTGTCCTTGGAGGACGTGGGCTCGGAGAAGAGGTCGGCATTTAGTGAAGGCGAGCTGGGCGTGCGCTGGAAAGGCGACATGGGTAGCCGGAGGCTGTTGCTGGAGGTGCCTGGCCGGGCGAGGCCGGCTTGTTCGCGTTGCTCGTCGGTCCAGTTGAGGTAGCCAGCCATGACCTGGAGGACCTGGAAGCGCTTGGCGTCACCGCGGTCGAGCGTGAGGAAGTGGAGGAGGTGGTTGGTGACGATTTGTCTAGTCAGGTTAGCATAGAACGTTATTGGCAGGTATCCATGGGAGAATGTACCTGTCTACGTTGTCTTCTGGCTTGGTCTTCTTGAGGTACCGTAGTGCTTTGGTCAAGTGGTCGTTTAGCACGATAGCTTCGTGCCTCAACTTTCCTATCAAGAGGTTCTTCTCCTTGACCTCCTTCTCGAACGGCGCTGTTCGCTCAAGCTCTTGTGTGAGAGTCTGCTTGGCAGTTTCGGCCTCATTGGCGCGGGCGTCTGCCTCCTGGACCAGCTTCTTGAGACTCTGGACCTGCTCTTCAGTCGTCTCGACCATCTCTCGCAGTTCCTTCTTCCGGGCATCTTGGATCTCGCGGAGTGCGTTCTGGAGGTTGTCGATAAGGGTCGTCTGGCTGTCTCGCTCGGCAGTGGCGCTCTCGTAGCCTTGTCGTAAGGATTCTACTTGTTCCTCAAGCTCGGACACCTTATCGCCCAGGCTCTCCTTAATGGAACGCTCCTCCATAGCGATGACCTCCCACTCGCCCATAGCATTCGCGGTCGTCTCCATCTCCTCTTTGAGATGCTGTACTTGTCGGACCAGCTCATCCTTTTCCTTGTTCCAGTTCTGCGCCGACAGGTTGTTGCGACTCCGGAGGGTGTTGAGTTCTCTTGTCGCATCCTGCAGCTCTTCTTTTAGCTTGCTGACATCGTCCCCGGATGAGGCAGCGGTATTCCTGAGCTCCTCATTCTCCGCCTCCAGCTCTTCTACTCGTTCCTTGGCCTCCTCTAACTCTGCCTTGTCGCGCCGTAACCTGTCGCTTAGCGTCTGCTTGATCTTCTCTACTCGGCCGAGGAGGTTCTGGTATTGCTCCTCGGCGGACTCCTTGGCAGCGTTGCTCTCATCGAGGTCGGTCCTAAGTTGGGTGATTTCGTTGGTGTGGGACTCTTGGATGCTCTCGAGCTGTCTTCGTAGCTGCTCGACTTCGGCCCGCAGGGCCTCTCGTTCCTGGCTCATGGCCTCTAGCTTGGCGGAGGTGTCTGAATCGTCGGCCTTTTCGCCATCAACCGGAGGGGGTGAGAGCCCGTTGCTCTCGGCGGGAGCGTCTGAGTGTGCATCGACCGGAGTATCCTGCGAGAGGGGGAAATAAATATGTCAGCGCGCACGTAAGAGTGCATGATGGTAGAGGCGTCATGGCATGGGGTGGGCCAGGGCCTCATGAAATTATACGCACAGGCTGGGTGGGCGTCTCGGGCTCGGGCTCGTCGTCGACGTTGTCGGAAGCCTGGTGAGGCTCGTTGGAGGCAGGCTGCTCAGCGGCCTTGTTCTTGTTGGCGTTCTTCTTTTTCTTGTTGTTCTTCTTCTTGGACGACGCTGCAAGAGGAGCAGTAGGTCAGGACACGTTCTCGGATTTCCAGCAATTGCAGGGGCAGGGGCCGCACGCACCTGAATTTGACGCCTGGGTCGGGTCTGTAGCGGGCGTGGAGGACATGGCGAGGCTGCGATGCGCCAGTCAGAGGCAGCGGGGGGACGATGTTGAAAGGCGAGGGGATCGAGGGTTTGCGATTGCGCGCGCGTGGATGCAGATGCAGGATGGCGAGTACGTGTACAGTACGTGTTGGGTACAGTAGGTAGAGCAGGCGCTCGAGTACTGTACACAGAGTGGCCCCAGGGATGAGGTGGAGGGACCTGGGCCTGGTGTTGGGGTCGAGGGACGAGGATTCCACCACGTCAGCGGGGCCTGGACCCGTGGAA
>JAADYS010001174.1:0-19925 GCA_012931995.1 Fusarium albosuccineum
TATTAAGGAAGGTTTTTGGCGTGAAGGAGAAAGGTTAGTTAGTTTCTATAGCTTTAATATGTTAGCAAAGTGCCAAATTTCTTTGGCGTACTTCAATTTTGAATACAATGGCTTAGGCGTCATGATGGATAATAATGCGAGCGCACTACGATCTTGGTGGGGCAAGATGCTATGTAGGATCGTGTTGGTACTCCATGCATGCCTATTGTGCCTTATTCTAAGCAGCGGAGGACTGGACCTGCATAGACTGAGCCCATTAGCTGTGGCGTGATTGTCAGCCACACAATGAGAATCTGGAAAGTGTTGCGAGGACTCGTTCTAGACCACCGTCGATGGCCCCAAGTGTTTGCAACTACTGGTACGAATAGTATGATGTCTGTTCACCTAGGAAGCGCGTGTCGGGCATTGTAACAGGGCGGGCAACGGATGAGCGACATGGACTAAATTTAGACAACGCAACAGGAGTCCTCGGACGATTGTAAACTTGACTTGACGATTAAATCACCGACATGTTGAATATAAAGGTCCGATGTTTCACTTATGATTCAGAGCTTCATTCATCAGGCTCAACTCAGCATAAGATTCAATCACCTCTATCACGTCGATATCCACAATCGCAGCAGCCACCTCCCATCCAACTACTACACTTTTTATATATAATTATGCATTTCACAAACCTCTTCGCTACCGCCATTGTCATTGCTACCAAAGCGACTGCCACTCCTGCCGACCTGGAAGCTCGCAACTCTCTTCAGCCGTACCCCCTCGTCAACCTCGTCGCCGTCACCGGCACGGACCTGAGATTCCAAAAGAAGAAGGATGTCTTCGTCTAGTTTGGCAAGCTCACATACATCGACCATCTCTCCATCACTGACCTGCGCGTCAAAGATGTCTTTATGGGTCGCAGTGGTGTGCTCAAGCCCAAGATCGACAACGTTGTCTACCAGCGCTATCTCAACGAGTTTGGTACCGTTACTGGCAGCGATAGGTTCACCAAGAAGAAGCCGGCTCTAATCGACACAAACGAGATTCCTTTCAAATGGGTGCTTTGTTACGTTGTTAAGAACTCCTAGTTAATAGTATAGCATTGTTTGGGCTATTAAGGTTACACATATGTGGTTTCTCTGGTGTCAGACCTTATTTGTGTAAATGCGAGTTGATTGTTCATTCCGTATTTCATAATATATACAATTCTCAAGTTGCAAAAAATCGCGAACTGCCGGAACTGAAGGTCTTGAATTTTCTCAATTGATTTTATGCATTTGTGGTCGTACTAAGGAGGAGGCGTGCCTTATGTGAAATATCATATCATTGATTGTATCGGATATTTCTTTGCGCCATATAATTTTGGTATTCAAGAACACACGCTGGGCAATTGATCCATGAAACAACCTCCCGGCGTGAGCCTTCTGTGCAGTTGTTTTCGGGACAGCGCTCCATGCCCATGGTCCTCGCCACCCTGCATCGTCGAATGTCCCACTCTGCTCCAACCCCAACCCCACAACGCTCGCAAACCAAAGTGACATCGATGAGGTGGCACATTGTGAAGTAGGCGCACGAGTAGAAAGCCGGTTTGGTGTGAATATGCCAGAAGTCTCGAAGATGCTGAGATATGCGGTGCCGTTTCGTCTCCAGGAAATATTCTTGGTCTAATTTAGATCTTGATAGAAAAGTAGATTTCTGGGAAAGTAGATTTTCAAGTTGTATGACCCGTATTTTATACTAGCGAGTGAGCAGTGATTCAGTCAAATCATAGCAGGTCCTATGCAATTCTAGGACAGTGGTTGTGGATCGAATTGGTACTCGCAGTGATTCTCGTTACGGCTCACGCCGGGACTTCTACAATCAATAAGCTTGCATTGGAGAACCCATTCAGTACCATGATACAAGGCTACGGGCCAGCAACATCTCGCAAATCCATCCCGAATCATCTCAATTACATGGTGGTACATCACCACCCAACCGATGTCTGAGGCGTCCCCAATCTTAATAGCCCTTAATGCCTTCATTGGTGCCTATTCAAACACAATTTTATAGCTAAGAAAAAAATTATCTGGTAAGTAGGTTTATATCAATATTTATACTCGTGCCATGTGGTATTAAACATCCAATCATGGCCTATATCGACCATGACTCTCAGACTGTCTTGATGGAAGTAAGACGATGATGCAAGAGTCGCTAGGAAGTGAAATGCTGCCATGGGTTCGGTTAGTCACTTGGGTCATCGTCTCGTCTCGTCCCGACCACCAACTCAGATGCACGTTGAACAATCCCTGCCATAGTTATTTGTTACTAAGCCGGGTGCTCACAGTTTCAAACTCTTGATCCTACTTTACCAACGTGGCTTGAGTCTCACCATCACTCCTCACACAACCATGCTTCTCACACAGCAAGAATCGGACGTACTCAATCATTACGCCCAAGAGGTTCGGCAAGGGCCAGAAAAATTTGGTCCGTCCCCTTATGCAAACATCATGGTGTGCTGCACCCGCGGTGTGAATGCGGCAGATATTATTCGGCGAGTGAGCTGCGGATCCCGCTTCATGGACCACATATGGCTAGGTCAGCTGATACTTGCTATGCCAGTTCCTCTCTCCTGACTCTGAGCTTACCCACGACGATGCTGATGTCTTTGATAAGTAGGCCATTGATCCTTGTTGGCCCTGACCTGCGTTGACTTACTTAAAAATTATAGGGGGCCCCGTTCTAAAAGGTTCAAGGTTCATGAAGCATACCTTGATCTCGAACTAGAACGCATGTCCATTGAAGATCGCTATCATGACCCAACCACAATGATTGCGAACCTGGCCGATGCCTTTATCTTATTATACGACGATACAGACCGTCTGAGCTTTGAGGCATTGTACAACTTTAACGACATGATGTCCCGTTTTCCTGTCCAATCGCTATCCGAATCATCACGGGGAGGCCGCAAAGCCCTCATCTTGAATAAGACAGGTGCACTAATAAAGTGGATTTGGCGGCGGCTACTTGGGAAGGCAAGGCACGGTTCTTCCGAACAACAGTCGGCTTCAAGTGTCTCGCAGCCTGACGAGCTAGCGATTGATACTACTGAGATGGACCCTGGACCGATACCAAAATTGGTCGTCGCCAATCACTCTCCGACAGGGCCAAGTCTTGTTTCACGAGAAGAGGGCGAACAGTTTGCAAGACAACTCTCAGCACCCTTTTATATGATTTCCGCGAGCATTCCGGCCTGGGGCGATAGTCAATTTCTGGAGCAGTTGCTACTACCAAGGCTGATGTATCGGCGAGCTTGTGGAAAAGAAAAGGCGAAGCCCATTGGGAACATACTTCGGCCTTCATTTTCCACGTGGACCCGAGTTGATCCTTCGGACTGGGGCCATTTGGAAGCTGGTACCAAAGGTAGCCAAGTGTCTGTAGAATAGCAAGCTGTCTTTTTCGATCTTTTTCTTTCGGGGTCGAGTATTAATTTTGAAGTCAGAGGCATTAAGTGAGTCATCGGCTGGCTTTGCGCCAGCTGGATTTGCGAATCCTGGAAACAAAAGAATGTCACGTTGCTGCGCGCGAGAAGTCTTGGCTCTCTTAGTTCGGTACAAGAAAAACTGAGTCACAGTGAAATGGCCGAGTCTGGACCGACCATCTACTCACCACTGTAACAAAGCAAGGATGCTGATTTGACCAGTTCTAAAATTATAACTCGGGAATGTCGGTCTTACACGCTGTTGGGGGGAATACTACTTCATTCTTCTCCTTCGGGTTTGGCTTCGAGCACAAATCCTAGATAGGAAACTGCCGAAGGGTAGTTAACGAAGGCTGCCAAAACCACCTAAGGGCTTATTTAAATGCTGGCATGGCTCCGTTTTCTTCAAAAAGATGGTCCAAATCTCTTGAACTAAACTTTTGCTTACTCACAGCCGCTCAATGATGGCCCCTCGGCTTGCAGCTGTTGCAGCTGCATTTGTGCCTCTGCTCACGCTTGTCCCGCAGCCTGTTGAAGCATGGCTTTGGCCTTTCGGTGGATATGCCAGACCCTCTGGTGCTGTGGGAATCGCTGCAAATGGCTCTACTTGGCTGGATGCCGTCGCCAAATCTAATGCGTCGGGTAGCGTGTCTTTCAAGGGATACGACGTGTCCAAGCCCTGGCCTGGCAAGCCAATGGATGGCTGGACCATTTCAGCTACTGGGGTGGATTTGTCCAAGGGCCCTGATTTCAGTCACGGTTATCTACCTCAGGCCTACTACCAACCAACGATAGGTGACGATGTTCGCGTCATCGCTCCAGAGTCTCTTTACACAACAAAGTCAAATCTGAGTGAGCGTGGTCGGCCGGTTGTTGAGGTACACAGTTCATGGGTCTTCTGTGCCTGGCTGTGGTTTCTTCCGTCTTATGGAAATGCCTCCACAGCGAACAACCCCAAGAATCTAGAGGCTAAAGCCGACGGATCTTGCTCTCCATGGTTGTCAGATGACTGCATCAAGGCTCTCGAGAAGCAGGCCTCGACGTCGTATTCCTTGAACTATGAACCTCGGGGCGTGTACGGGTCTCGCCACAGATGTGGCGACATTGACATTCCCGAAGAATGTTCGGTTCCATATCTCGACGACGGTCAACCATTGCTTGATGGTGGGTTTTAAAATATTCCAACAGAAAAGACGCTGACCGAGATACTACTTAGACTGGGGCATCCCCCTGGCGTACCTCAACGGTTCAACAACGTGGCAAGACGGATACAACCTCGACGACAACCAGACGGTAGAGGATCAGCATGATATGTGGAAGACGATAACGGAAAGTTATCGGCCTGTTTTGACCATGTTCGGCCACTATAACGAAGACCCTGACGCAGAGGTGGATCCTGGGTTCGCAAAGTTGAGTTGTGTCAAGGCCTCCAACGGATCGGCCGCGTATAGCAGCGGGTCTAATGCTGGATCTGATGCTGGTAATGATGATAAGGCTGAAGAAGACGCCGCAGCGACGTTGCACACAGCATCCCCAGCGATTATAGCATTCTTGCTATTGTTAATAGGCTGGTTGATATAATAAACTCCGATTCCTTAATTGCTTCTTAGTACTAACCTTTAATTGTTATAATAATTTCTCCCACTAAAGACAGAGAGGCTAGCTATAATAATGTGACGACAGACTGTGAAGGAGAGTCGCTCTAAAGTGTCCCAGGCAGGACCTTATTGACCGATTGACTCGCCTCGAATTGTGCTACCCACTCTCGATTCATGTTGGTGAAGAAGGTTTAGTGATGCCATTAAAAGTGTCGTCTCACTACATGGAGCAAGCCTGTTTTGGGTATCCTCTCAACTGAGATTATTAGCCCTCTGCCTCTATCCCTTCGTGAACCTGAAGCTAGCACAACGGTACCCGTACCCCAAAAGCTGCAAACAGCAACGAATCCGGCATTAGTGCGCCGCTGCCGAGCCTCAGGGTGTATGGTAAACTGAGTTTCATGTTCACCGTGGACATCGTTGGAGTGAATCAATCAAGGTTTTGCAATACTTCTGAGCTGCAAGCATGCTGCAACACATCAACCTTGACTACCTAGTTAAGAGGCGACGTCTCCAGTTCGTCTCGCTATGGCATCTATCCTGTTCCTTAAAAGGCAGCTCCATAGCTCTATCCACAGCAAGCGCAGTTTCTTAACCTCTTTGTTCACACGTCTTGCCGCCAACCGCCTTTCGTCAACATGACACCCGCCCTGAGCAAGCGCCGCATAGAGCTCTTCAACCCTGCGTCTGGAGTAACCAGTGACTTCCCCCAATTTTCGCAGCTCCCTGCTGAGCTCCGGCGTATGGTGTGGGAACAAGAACTCAGCCATGAACGTTTTCTCCGAGTCGATCTTCAAACTACTACTCCCACCCGCAGGGTCAACAGGATCTACAATGTGGTATTGGAGGGGCTCCAGACAATAAGCAAGCTATTCCATGTCTGCTCTGAGTCACGGCATCTTGCTTTGGACTTTTATCGAGTCCGTGTACCCTGCAAGTACCATCATCGCAGTCGAACACGGAATGGAACATTTTATTTTAATCCTGAGCTGGATACGGTGGCAATCACTGGGACTGAACATCTCGCCGACTTTGCTCATCAGCTCTGGAGTCACGATCAACAACATGTCGGTCTCATCAACGTGGCGCTCAATCCGAACATTAGCAACGAGCTTTGGTCGCTTAGGGATAGGTTACGAGGTCGGCCACCATCACACGTGCCCTTCCTGAAGCAAGTAATTTCCAGATTCGAACGAGTCATCTTCATGTGCGACGGCGGAAGAGAGGGCAAGTTTCTGGGTCCTACTAGGGCGCGACGGACATCTGCTTTGGAGCATCATGGCGTGCACCGTTCTCTCCCGATTATGGCTGCCATCCCTCGGTTCGACCGATTGCTACAGGACCCTAGACCTTTAGAGAGGCTGCAAAAGAATATTGACTTCAGTTCATATCGATCCCAAATGGGGTTTCAAGGCTGGCTTCACCTACTCAATGCATGGGGGGTGCAATTTAACCATCAAGTCGACTACCACCTTATGGTCACATACGAAGGCTGCGAGACCAAAATAAACAGTAGAGATGAGGCTCTAAGATGGGTCCGAAAAGAAAACAAGCTGTGGAAATCGGCTTTTCGACGGAAACAGAGAAAGGAGGACGAGGGAGAGCAGGCGGTTGCGGAAGAACCGGAGCAGGTGCCTCAACCCGTCATAGGGTTCTGGTTATTTTCAATGAATGCCCTGCCTCCCTTATCCTCGATACGTTTGGCACGGTCTTGGAGGCGGTCTTGGCCGGAGACAAACACAATCGATATGTCCAAGTCTAGGCCTCAACTGTGTTTGATGCACTTGCCATAGCTCGCCTGATGACGGCGACCAAGGATGCAGACAACACGAGCCCATATCATGGATAGGACCTGAACGTATTACGCGAGAATCAATATGAAACATGCCACAAGATTCCGGCCTTCGCGCTCTTAACATTCACCTGAGTCTATCAACTATGCACATCAGTGCTGATTGGGGTCACTTCAAGTTGTATTTTTTATCTCTATTTTCCTGTCTGCAAGAATTCTTCAATGATATGAATACGTGCCAGGTAGGTCAAGATCTGGCTCATTTGAGTTGATAGCTACTCCATCGTCCCCGTTCGGAAGATGAACCTCTGCTGTATGTTTCACTATTGCGTTCGATAGTCACAAGCCCTCACGTCATACTCGTCGTTCGAGATCTGGGCCGATATGCACTGTCCCGCCCAAAGTGTATGTGATGACCTGACATGTTACGGACCCAATTGGATAGGTTTTAACTTGACATCACACCGCCATAAATTCGCTTTTCCATCAATTGTGATAAACGATCGTGAATCTCTTTTCGCACGGGGATTGAATCCAATGACGATCGTAACCCTCGCTAATTCACACAAACCTATGAGAATCAGTTGCTGGGTGCAGGATTCTACGCCATATTCATTATAGTAACTCTGCAATAAAAATGCTCCAGACTTGTTCTGTACCTAAACATCATGGCTTCTGGTTATATTTCAGCCGTTACATGGAAAGTAGTTTGGTTCACAAATTGGCAAGAACGTGGAGGAAACGGCGAGGCGTGGGAGCCACTGCTATCACAATGTTCCCCCTCAACGCATGCCAGTCAAGCTGCAGCGTCACCAATGGCACCTGTTTCAAATATCAGTAGGCTACCGGTTTGTAAAGTGAACTTGATAGGTCATGAGTGGAAGCTGAGATGAATGTGGCTGGCTGAGCCAACCCAAAAGGAGCATCCTGCATGATCGACAACGGGAGCGAATGGACTCAAATACGGGGTAAATGGCCCGGCCAACTTTCTTGCGGTTGATAAAAGAAAGAATAATAGGTAGTTGGCAGCTAGACTGTTTTGTTAATCATTTCTAAGAACAGAAGTCAAGAATTTTGACAACTCAAAGTATGGGAATCAACGAGACTCTTTTTTGGTGCCCAGCGCGGCCTGCCCCTCCCAGCCTCTTTTGGTCAAGTCTTGACTATCCACCTTAAAAGCCACGATGATGAGGCGAAGAAGTCCATGCTCGACATCATACGCGATCTGGCAGATGACGTTGCCAGCAATTACCCCAAGTGCGGCCTTGTAGCCGCGTTTTGCCCTCAACTTTGGGGTTCGTGGAATGGGCGGGGAGATACCCATTCACACCGAGATTCTCGATCGCAAGATCAAGTTTTGCAATACTGGCGGCGACGTCCTTCTCTTCGTCAAGGCCCCCTCAAAGGAGTTGGCAGCCAAGCTTGTAGGAAAGATTCAGAAGCGCCTCGATAATGTCTCCAAACCCATCGACAAGGTTGTGGCAGGTAAACGAAAGGACATTCGTGTCGGCGGCGGGCGCTACGTTGATGGCATTACCAACCCCAACGATCCCGTCAGCCTGGCCGAAGACATCCTCATCAGCGCGCCAGAGGCCTATCGTGGTGCCAGCTTTGCCTTTACTCAAAAGTTCACCTTTGACTGGCCTCGGATCGCGACTCAGGGTGGAGACTCTGAGGATGAGACGGTGGGACGCAATCCAGATGGCGCTTCACTGCCACAACACGCGACGCATTCTCACATCCATCGCGCTCATATCAGGGACAAGAATTAAGACCAGCGCAAGATTCTGCGTCAAGCACTTTCCTTTGGTAACAGCGGGGGCCACGCTGGCCGGGAGAAGGGACTCATGTTTGTTGCGTTTTGCAATGAACAGCCACGTTTCGAGCATGTTCTTAAACATCTCTTGGGTCCTGAGACAGACAATCCGCTTGACAGATTGATTGATGTGGTCAAGGCTCATAGCGGAGGCTACTGGTATGTCCCTGCTGCAAAGGAGTTGGGGGTTCCCGCCGTCTCGAACCTCGACGACGTTGTTGAGGATTCGCACTGGGACGTGAGGAGTCCTAATGGGTATCTCTTTTACAACTCTCAAGATTACCTGCATCAGATGTCGCAAGGCCACTATGTTGGTAAAGATCCTCCCAACGATCGCTTGCTCAGCTTGTTGGGGAGGACATTCTCCCATTGGCGCGATGGATGGATGGATAAGAGGAACTTTCCACGACTCCCTCACTTGACCAAATTCTATCGCAAGGATGAAGAGAAGCAGATCAGAGAAGAGCCTGTGCCTGTCCGCAAGGCTCTTACAAATCTTAAGACACTTACGCTGTCTCTCTCGGCCCCAGATTCCGAAACGGCTCGCTGGAATGGCTTACTACGCATCGAGCCCAAGGAGCTGATTGTCGGCGTGATCCCGGACTTTACACTGGGCCGCGGAAAAGAAGTCATCCCCTACTTGTCAGAAGAGGAGACCCTGGCAGCTTGGTTGAAAGGAACACTCAATGAATGGTCTGCCATGGGCCATGTGGTTCCCGATTACGAGCGCGTGGTTCAACAGGGCTTAGGCAAACTCCACGACGACTTGCAGACCAAGTATGACAATGCCAGCAAGGCCAAGGACCCCAAGGCTACCTTCTTTCGCTCCGCTCTGTTGTCTATCCAGGGTGTGCAAGGCTATTTGCGCAATTGGAAGGCCATTGCCGAAGAGTCAGCCTCTAAGACCACGGATCCGGAAGACAAGGCCAACATGGAAGATGTCTCCAAGCGACTGGGTCACCTCGTGGACCAGCCACCGCGGGACTTCCAGGATTCTGTGCAGCTCATCTTCTCAGTCCATTGCTGTCTACATCTTGTCGGCGAGTTGACCGCCCTGGGTCGCCTGGACCAGATTCTCTGGCCGTTCTTGGAGAAAGACAATATCAGTCTGGACCGCGCGCAGGAGATTGTAGACTGCCTATGGCTCAAGATCGGAGAGAATGCGTTTGTAAACCGCGCCTTCATCTATGAGTATGTGTCATATGGAACTACAGCTGTCTGCGGTGTGGGAGGAAACTTCCCTCAGGGCGGCGGTATCAACCAATGGGTGCAGCAAGTCACTGTTGGAGGGTACAAGGCGACGGACGGAGATGTTCCAGAAGGTGGCGCGAACAAAGTTACTATGCTGTGTCTCAAGGCTTCGCGGCGCATTCCCGTCAACGCTCCAACTCTTTCGCTTCGAGTGTACAAGGACATGCCCGATGAGTATTTGGACGAGGCCGCCAAGGCGATCCTTGCAGGTGGCGCGCAGCCAATTCTCTACAACGACGACAAGCTGTGCAAGGGTTTGTTGAACTCAGACAGAGATCTGGTCAGCAAGGCTTGGTCGAGAAACTACGCTGCCGATGGTTGCTACGAGCCCATGTTCGCGGGTGCCTCAGAGTTCACCTTCAACAACGTCCAGCCCCTTCTCGCTCTCGAGCAGACGATCAACCAGGGCGCAACATACGGTGCTGCTGGACCAGAAAGCTTGCGTGGATTGAAGCAAACGTTTCGCTCGCTGCCAGCTGCCAAGGTCAAGTCCTTTGAGCAACTTCAAGGCATCTTCCTAGATCAGCTCGAATGGCTGGTCATCCAGTGCTACAATGTGATGCTTGAGAATTACGGCAACCTCGCCGACATATGCCCGAGCCCATTGCTTTCTGTTCTCATCGATGGATGCGTCGAGAAGGGTATCGACCTCACTAATGGTGGCGCACGCTTCCACATCATGGCGCCGCTGTGCATCGGAGTCTCCAACACCATCGACTCGCTCTTCGCTATCCAAAAGCTGGTCTACGATGCCGACACTGCCATGACAACTCTTCCCGAACTGGTTGACTGTCTGATAAACGACTGGGGATTCAACATGATTGAGCCGTTCCAGGACCGCCATCTGGGTGCTGCCAGCGCTGCGCAGTACGGCGTTCGATATCAACAGCTCAGGGCAATCGCTCTCGCATTGCCGAAATGGGGAAGTGGAGATAAAGAAGTGAATCATCTTGGCGACCGGCTGATAGAACATCTCGTCAAGCTTTGCGTCGACAAGATCAAGTCTCCTGCCCTGAAGCCGCAACTTGACCGGATCGCCAAAGCATACGGCAAAGAGCTAAAGTTTATCATCACTCCAGGAATTGGCACATTTGAAGGCTACGTCGGCGATGGCGCCGGTTGCGGCGCTTCGGCCGACGGTCGCCATAACGGCATGCCGATCGCGTCTGACCTGTCTCCGACCCCGGCTGCCCAAGATTTACCTGCAAACTCTGCTTTCCGAAACATCTACCAGGCAATGAAGAGTTACGAATCCGAGGCTGTTACGTGTGGACTCTCCAACGCGTCGCCTGCGGACATGAACATTGACGAAGCATTTCCACTCGAGGACCTGAAGAAATTTGTCAAGCAGTATGCTCAGGGCAGTGTTGGCGGTAACTTGATCACCTTGACATGTGCAAACGTCAAGACTTACCAGGAGGCGGTCAAAGACCCGGAAAAGTACAACTTGTTGAGAGTTAGAATGGGTGGGTGGACGGAATTCTATGCCACCATGTTCCCGGAACATCAAGAACAGCATCGGCGAAGGCAGTACTTTACGCCCTAGGCAGAGCAGGGCCAGAAGAAGTTACAGTAAGTGTGGAATGTTGAAGTTCTCAATTTGATCTTATATAAGAAACTTCTTTATCAAACTCTCAATTTTTCAACCGTTGTTATCGTGTCATGTTCTCGCAGTATTTGGACCTGTGCCACCCTAGACTGGCGAAGAGGACACCATTGATCGTCTCCGTAGAAGACGGCGGAGTACTCCTCTTGGCTCCCCTGCTAGATCACTACCAGACGTTGTGCAGATTTTAGTGGCCAGCTGTTTTTACCCTATGATCAAGCGAATGACCGCGATTGGCTTGGACCCTGGTCGTGATGTTCAGCGCGCGCTTACCCCTGGCCCAACGGCCTCACGCAAACTTTAACAGCCGGCACCGGGTCCCATCATTACGATCAGCGCTTGTTGGTAAAACGATTTTAGCAGATACGACGGTGGAAATTAGGGCCAATGGCGCGCTGTCAGCTGTGCCTTGTTTTGGATTAGTGCTCCCCTGGTAGCCACTCACCAGGACTCAAAGCCGTTGGTAACTCAGCTGAAGGCTAGGGTTTTCTGTGGGCCGAATCGATAGTCTCAATAGTCTCATGCCGGGAGCTGATTGCAACTCCGCTCTTTCGAGGCTACTGAGCCTGATGCAGGAGACTCTCCACGAGCTGTACCTGATTAAAAAGAAGCTATAGAACGGGGAAAACGGGCTTCACTTTTCCTCCCGTTCAACAAACTTGAGTCTTTCTTTCCGCATCACTCACCCAGTCACTCGTTTTAGTTTCACCATGGTCAACGCAAAGAGCTTCATTGCTGCCTTGGCCTGTGCCGGCTTTACCGCTGTCAAGGCCGGTCCTTGCAGACCATCCACGACTCAGACCACTGACGCAGCGGTCACGTCCTCCACGGAGTCGGCATCCTCTACCACCATCTCCTCAGTCGAGTCGACGACCGATGCCACCTCGACCACTGAAGCTACTTCTACAACAGAGGTCACCTCCACTACTGAGCTCAGCACTACTACTACTACGGTCGAGACCACATCCACATCCGAGGTCACCTCCACTACTGAGCTCAGCACTACTACCACTACGGTCGAGACCACATCCACATCCGAAGAGTCGACGACCACCACCGCAACTGCTTGTCCTACCCCCGTGACATGCAACAACCTTGGCTTTGACTGGGCCTACTACAGCAACCCGGCACAAAACACCGACACCACCTACTCTAACTTCCACCCTGATTCATTCAAGAGGGTGAACCCACTCTACGTCGGCACCACACCCTATGTCGGAGGTCTTTACCAACCAGGCTCTGGTAACCCCACAGGTCCCATCTACGGCTCGATGTCCAACCTCAACCTCGACTACTTTGCGCTCAACCACCATGCCTACATCTACGCCTGTGAAACGGGAACTTACACGTTCGACATCCCTTACGCTAACGATGCCGTTTACCTGTGGCTTGGTGCTAAGGCCTACATTGGCTGGACTCAGACAAATGCCGACGTAAAGGCTCGCTACAACCAGCCCGATCACATTGCTGGCAGTGGCTCCTTCAGTGTTGATATCCCTGCTGGCACCTACGTGCCCATTCGCTTCGTCTACGGCCAGGCTCAGTACGGCGGCGGGTTTTACTTCACCATCACCACCCCGAGCGGCCAGGTCATTGTCAGCAACGAGGCGACCGCCAGCCCGTACGTGGTTCGATACTCGTGCGATGGTATCACCGCGCCCCGGTATCCGGCATTTGGACAGGAGATCTGAGAGACAAGATGATGTGTGGTCGGGGGCTCTCCAGGATAGTAACCTTCTTGTATATGGACAGGTAGATGGCCTTAATTACGTTCAATACGCACCCGGAGCGGTCGACAGTATCTGAGGTCGACTCAACACTAACCTCGCATTCTCCGGGTATTAATTCCTAATCATTACACTTTTATGACATGTAATTACTGCACGTGCATGTCAGTCCGTTCAAGCACGAGGGGTTCCAATGGACATGGCGAGATGATGTGCAAATGAGGCCGTTCATCACCCACACCAGGAGAATGAAAATAGAACTACAACATATGGTGTATCCGAAATAACAACCATCAGCAAGCAGTGCTCGCACAATCATTGTAATGAAACAAGACACATATGCGGGGTACACACATATTTGTTTGGGTGGAATTGCAACCTTCAGTCTTCCGCATTCCACTCTGAGACCCCAGCTTCGCAGGCAAGAGTCCAGACCGCAATATCGGCTGATCCTGCGGTCTGACTTGAAACAGCGGCTATGTGTGCACATTGGAACGCGATGAAGACGCTAGCCATGTGAGGCCTTCCACGCTGTGTTCAGCTATTGAGAAACTAGGTTTCGCTCTGCAGGCCTCAAGTGGCTGGCTGAAGAGTGTGATGATCGCCATTCACATTTCAGCCCCCTCATTAGTCTTGGCTAGGAATGCCCAGTTCTTCCTGCCCAACCTGTGGAGAGTAAGTGATGTATCCCCTCACAACTAAAGCTCGCCTCCATCACTTCTCCAGTACGTAACTAGTTTAAGACGGGGTAGTAGGGCTATGATACTGAAGATCAATGATAGTAAAAATAGATAGGTGTAGCTTGGAGCACATTAAGCATACGGCATGCCCCCAAGTGCGATTTGCTGTCGTCCTTCAGCGCCTTTTTCTTCAAGAAGTGGCTTGCTGAATGTTGCTGCCTTTCTGCGTGCAAGGTCACAAAATGGGATTGCAATGGAGCGGTCGGCGAGTGAACACAATGTGGCGCTTACCCCGCGATCAGGTATTGGCTGTTGTTTCTACTTTGGGGTTCTGGTAGGCAATTTGACACTTAATGGCTGAAGGTGGCTTCGTGGAAAAGAATGCTAGCAGCTGGAGCGAAAGACAGGACTACGCAGACAGTTAACTGCATCATAGATATAAAAAGGCCATCTCTCTCACCATCAGTTCATGAATTCGCTCCGAGGAAGCAATTCTCATTACAAGGACAGTACAATTCATCATACATTCATTCCATCATGGTTGGACTCAACGAAAACCTCGAACTTTCCATCAGGAATCAGTGGGCTCGTCAGCACGCTGTTCATGCTATCAAGCATGGGTGGAACAAGATCGTCGATCGCAACAAGGGCTCCGCTGAGCTGGTTCCTTTACCGCGAATTCCGGACCAAGGGCCCCTCCCCAAGGCTCCAAGGCCCCCCAAGGCTTCCCAGCCGCGTGATCCTGCGAAAGCTGAACATCGCATCATCAACATCGGAATTGTAGGCGCCGGAGCGGCTGGTTTGTTTACGGCTCTGGTCTTGCACAACCTCAATGAGGAGTTGCGCAAGAAGTCTCTACCTCTTTCTTTCGACTATGACATGTATGAGGCCGCCGGACCGGAAAGAGTGGGCGGTCGCCTGTTCACCTACAACTTTGGAGGCGCTCCCGACGTTCATGACTACTACGATGTCGGCGCTATGAGATTTCCGCACAATCCAGTTATGAAGCGGTCAGTTGATGTTTTGCGACTTGACTGGGTATGGAAATGTTGCTGAACCCTTTAGTGTTTTTGAACTCTTCAATGATCTAGGTATGAAGGAGGTTGATCTGAAGGCGCATCC
Organism: Fusarium albosuccineum; assembly: GCA_012931995.1. Taxonomy (NCBI): domain Eukaryota; kingdom Fungi; phylum Ascomycota; class Sordariomycetes; order Hypocreales; family Nectriaceae; genus Fusarium; species Fusarium albosuccineum. The sequence goes on from JAADYS010001174.1 coordinate 15,038, forward strand.
TGATGCCAAGGATGGATGCCTAATCACATACTACATGCAGAATGGTGGTCCCGATTCCAAGGCAAAACAGCCTTGGTGTTACAACGACATCACTGCTTGGGGTAGCAGCTATTCAAGCCTCAAAACAGAAGGCAACGATGACCCGTTTAAGATTGCCGCTGACGGTAGTATCGACAAAGGGCAAGTTCTCAAAGCAAACAATGTCTATAACCCTGGCTAATCATGGCCATTCTTACTAGTCTACTGGCATCTGATCCCGACACTATCATGAAGGCTAATATTGCACCACTGCGAGAAGCACTGAAGAAGGACGCCGAGCAGAACCCTCCTGGAGAGTCTGGTTGGAAGCTGCTCATGGAGTACGACACGTATAGCACTCGTCAATTTCTCGGAACGTAAGTGATTCCAGCCCCCTTCCAATATGGACTGTCAATGTTTGACTTATCGACTTCACCAGCGCTCATCCCGAGATCAAACTTCCGGATGGAATGCCGCGGCCGCCGTACAATTATAACACTATTGAATGGCTAGAGACCTTTAACGGGTGAGTTTGTCATAGGTGTGTTTGAATCCGCTGACACTTCCAAAGAGGTACAGACTGGTATGACCAGGCTCACAGCGAGACTGTTCTGGAGTCTCTTGATTTTGAGTTCTTTGAAAAGACCAAGTGGTCCTGCGTCATGGGTGGCGCACAGCAGCTGGCCAAGAAGATGGAGGGCAGAATCAAGAAGAAGCCAAGATTTAACTCTCCAGTCACCGCGATCAGAGCCGTGGACGAGATGAAGGTTGAATTGGACATTCGAAATGAAGATGCCATTCACACCGAGTCATACAACGCTGTCTTCAACACAACAACTCTTGGATGTCTGCAGCGTATCGATACCCGTCAAGCTGGACTGCGATACCCCATAAAACAGGCCATTCGCTCCTTAGGCTACGGCACATCATGCAAGGTCGCCATCAAGTTCAGCCGAGCGTGGTGGATTCACGATCTTAAAGGCTTTAACATCAAACAGGCTGGGCTGGGCCATTCCGACCTCTCCTTGCGCACCTGCGTCTACCCATCGTACAACATCTACGACGACGCGTCCAAGTCGGCTGTGCTTTTGTGCTCCTACACGTGGCAGCAGGATTCGGATCGCCTCGGCTCACTCATGTCGACCAACCCGAACCACGCCGAAAAGGTCGCCGATGAAGCGGCCCTCAAGGAATTGCTCCTACGAGAATTGGCCATTCTGCACAAAAACCCCGAGATGAGCGACGAAGATCTCTACAAACTCATAAAGGGTAGCTATGTTGATCACCACGCCTGGAACTGGTCGACAGATCCCAACACAGCTGGCGCCTTTGCCTTCTTCAGGCCTCAGCAGTTCACGTCCATGTGGAACAAGCTCATCCAGCCGTCTGGAGACGTCATCATAGTGGGTGAAGCTGCAAGCCCTCATCACGCCTGGGTTGTTGGTGCACTCGAGAGTGTGATTCATGGCCTCCACGCTTGGATGGGCGCCAACGCTCATGTCCACGGTATGCAGGAGGCTAGGGATATCCTGGCCAAGGACCAGAAAGGGAATCCATTTGTTGGTCTGCCACCGTACATGGATGAGAACATGTCCCAGTGGCACTCAATGATGGGCATGGTCCATCGAGATGAACATTTAAAAGACCCGGACAGTTCTGGCGATGTCAAGCCCACACCTTCCCTCCTCGCAAGCTTTGATTATGAAGCTTTTCATAGCTCGTGAGCCCGTCATGGGCTCTTACGCAAAGGCACAACTACGGTTTCAAACTCAGATTGATCATCACCATTTCTCTACGAGATTTAGTTGTAGTAATTGAGTGATTTCCCAATTCTTGACTGCGTTCCTGCGTGAATAAATGCGGTAGGTAGTAATTCGTCCTGGTCTGAACACTTTGTCGGTGACACTGACTCAAATGCGAAATTTCCCCTTAGAGAGAGTAACTCTGTCAACAATGCTCATCATTATCTAGACGGAATTGTTTACTGACATTAAAACATCACGGCAAAGAGCTAAGCTAGGCGTGAAAAGAATTTGATAGCCTACTGCGTGGCGCTTAACACAGAATTACGCTGATGCGTTTCTCCGAGATATGCTAACATATAAAACGAGAGGTAAAGAAAAGAAACATCTACATATCGGCAGCATGTCCAGAGCTTTCCGAAACAGTTAGTGGCGGCGGGAATACACATGACACACTGCCATGATCAACCCAACAGCGTCTAGTATCTCTCGTGCCCAGTAGACATGATAGTATTGAACACTTGGTCTTCATCCATTCCCATATCTCCTTTAAAAAGTATTCTTCTTGTCACCGGAGCAGCTGTGCTTCTTTCCGTTGCCTTTGGCCATGCGCTTCCACTTGGCCAGATTGCGGGCGACAGTGCGCTTGCTGGAGGGGTTAGCGCTGGATGTGTCCCGGGGAGGAATACCATCGAGGCTGAGAGCCAGCCTGGAGACAACATAGGCAGCAGCCTTGGCGTTGATGGTGATGGCATCCCAGTTAATGTTGTTGATGTCATCGCAGGCCTTGTGGTAGCACACGTCGTATGGATAACCGGCTCTAGTAAAGAGACCGGATGACGGGATACCGGCCTCAACGAAGCCAACAAAATCGGAGTCACCACTGAAGTGCCTGCTTATGTTAGAGTTTGGTGACTAGGAAAAGACTCTAAGACACTTACTCTTACTCGGCAGGGTAACCCTGCTTAATGAGGTAGTCGAGGAGTAGATGACCACCAGTCTTATCGTTGTCGTCATCGGCGTAGACGTGGAAGAAAGGATGAGGCGAGGCTGTCATATCGATGTTGATATAGAAGCGGATATTGTCGGCCTCATCATCAGACAACTGAGACACGTAGTAGCTGGAGCCGATCATGCCGCTCTCTTCGGCCCCCCACCAAGCCAAGCGAATCTTGTTTGTGTATCCTGTGTACTTGGTTAGGGTGCCAGCGAGCTCAAGCACAGTGGCCGTGCCGCTTCCGTCGTCATCGATACCCGGGCCCATCTGAACCGAGTCCAAATGGGCGCCAATCATGACAACATTGTCAGGGTCACCCTCCTTCGTCTCGGAGATGATCTGCCAGGTCTCACGGTCTTCTACAGTGGCATCGACAACGAGTGTCGCTTCGATCGTCTTGTTGCCATCGAGTTGCTTCTTCCAGTCCAGACCCTGCTCCTGCGTAAGGATGGCGACGGGAGCCAACTCACCATAGTCCTCGTCGTCGAGGGAGCCCGACTGGACATTGGGCCCTGGGGCGTTGTTGATCGCTAGAACGCCAACCGCGCCCTTCTTCTTGGCAATCTTGAGCTTGCGGCCCAGGGGATAGCCACCACGCTTGACAAGTGCAATTTTGCTGTCGACATTGAAGTCCTTCCACTGGTCTTCGAAGCATCCCGAGCCACGCTTGTCATCAATAGGCAGGGCAACAAAATTGCCAGTGACACCGCCAGGAAGGGGAGCCGGGTTGTTATTCTCGACCGAAGAGATGTTCTTGAGCTCGCCATCAGGCCCACGCACGGAAATATGATACGTGGTCGAGAAGGTGTAATTGAAAGGCTGAATAGTGGTATCGAAGTATTCGCCGAATTGACCGATTACGCGGCCGAGAACAAAGTCTAGTGAGGCATTGTAGCCAGGGAAGCCAAAGGCGCGATTGCCTCCGTTTTCACGAGCAATTCGGTCTAGATTTTCAAGGACATCTCTAAGTCTATCTGGTTGTTAGTAAACTAGAGTGACCAGGAGATCGATTAACTGACCCGTCCTCCTGAATATCGGCGGCAGCCTTATCGGGCGTGAGCTCCTCGTAGGAGAGGGCGCCGCTAGTCAATAGACCAGCGAAAAAGAGATTGCAAGTCTTCATGACGGAAATGGTGCTTTAGACGATATGGGAGAGTCGATGGAGGAATTAGAGCGTGAGTTGATGATTCACAATCCATCACACTGCCATGGGATGAAGACATTTAAATAGGTAAACGGAAGTAGTGAGAGGTAATCCCATTGACCGGGAAATTGTGTCATTGTTGGGACAAGATTTCATCCTCGATGAAAGATCTGCAAAACACCCGGCGCAAGACACTAGACTTGCACTGAATTGCATCTCCATGAGTAGATAGAGTAGAGAGTCAGCCTTATCGGCTCCTACCAAAAGTACTAGTGGCATTGAGGTGAGAGTAAGGTGTCATCAAGTGGAGAAAATCAGGGACGGGATTGACGGGCAGAACTAACACTAGAATCTCATTCGTGGAGGCGTATAAGACGGTCGTGCACGTGTACGGGATACCAAATCAATCAGTGTTGGAAATGTGAAGGAATAATTAATGCTACGTCACACCGTTTTCGAGAAGCAAGTTTAAACCCGTCCAAAGGCCCCTGGCAGGCTGCTATACGACCTATCAAATACGGGTTTGAGTACTAAGCTTGAAAGGCCGAAGCCTACTTCAAAAATCCTCAAAGCGCGTGGGCAGATCCACTTTAGGTAGAAGTAAGCTTATACGCGATGCGTTTACATCCATAGCCCAATTTTCATTATAGATTAGGTACCCACTTTGTCCGCGCCCTGTTCGAGTTGGTATGGTCACTACAATGATAAAGGTTGTCCACGAACAATGCGATCGGCAGCTCAGTATTTCAATAGTCTGCTGTAGCGAATTGGGGGGAGATCGCCCGTCCTGCGACGGGACCCGGGGTTCTTTTTCGACCTTAACCATACCGTCATAAGGCAAAAGACTGCTCTCTATGGGCATGGTTTTTCTCGGAAATTAATAGAGAATATTTGACCTCATCTGGTGCCGTGACGGCAAGTCATGTGTCTGTATCGATGGGTCTATTACAGCCACTTGTGGCTAACAGCCTATAGCTATAGTTTACC
>JAADYS010001175.1:0-33794 GCA_012931995.1 Fusarium albosuccineum
GAGGCACCCACATCACAGTTTATCCCATGTCAAACATCCAGGCCGGCTTCATCGTGTACCCGTGGGCAGAGACGGCAGAGGTGCTACAGGGCCTGCAAGCCCTGCTGGATGCCGGCGTCCCGGACACGCTGTGCCTGCAGGCGGGGTTCACCAGAGGCGAATGGGGCCTCGGCATGGCTGTGACCTATATCTGGCCAGACGCTGAGACAATTGGCCCCGAGAGCGAGGAGTGGCTGCAGAAGCTGAAGGCCCTTGGCAGCGTCATTGTCGATACCGTGCAAGAGAGTGAGTTTGCCCGTCCCCGATGCGCCAGGTAATGTAATGTCAGATCAGGGTCACAATCGACACGCAAAATCTCACTTTAGCGACGTTTCACGACCGCGATATAATACCCGCATCGTACAACCGGTTTGCTCGTGGAGGAACTTTGGTAACAATGATCAAGAAGAAGGTCTCGGTTTGGAGGGCGCTGAGGGCCCTCGTCTTTCTCACCTCAATACCATTGCTGGTACAGTTTCTGGTGTATAAATGGTACAGCGCAGCACAACTCTCAAGTGTATCACCAGCGCCCGAAGCCACCCATGAAGCAAACCTCACTATATGGGAGATCCTTAGCAACGATGAGCGTGTCTCCCGATTTGTCGAAATTGTGGGCAATCTGCCTGACATCGTTCGGGGACTATCGGCACCGCAGGCTCGCTTCACCGTCTACGCACCTGTAAACGAGGCATTTGACTCGTTCTACTTTCCGCCCGATCCCCCTCCTTTCTTTGGCCTGTTTATCGCGGGATGTCACATGGGGCCGGGTCCAGTACCCGCTGAGCGTCTGCCATCGAGGAGCACCGTTTCGTCCTTCGTCAATGGGGACATATTCTTCACTTACAAGCAACGCATCAGCGTGCAACAGACTGGTGACGGGCTGACACTCAATCACGAGGCCGGGCTCCTTCCGATAAACAAGTCACAGTCAGCAGCTGTCAACGGTTTCATCCACCATATTGATACCGTATTGGTGCTACCCAACTCAACTGCCCACGCCCTTCGCACTCGACCAGAGCTGTCAAAGCTGCGGAAGGGGCTCGAGAGCACTAAGTTGGCCGAAGGTATCTATGACACGAACGAGCATGTGTCGCAGACCATCTTTGCTCCAACGAATGCTGCATTTGATCGCCTTGGGGGAAAGGCCACAAAGTTCCTGTTTAGCCATGGGGGGAGGCCGTATCTCCGTGCGCTACTAAAGTATCACGTTGTGGCCAACAAGACTCTCTTTAGTGACATCTACTGGCCCCACGACGGCGCAGAGCTGGTTGATCTCAGCCAAATAGAGGCCAAAGACTCTCATCAGGTAGGTTGAAACAGCTCTTGGTCAACCCAGACGCCTCCCAATAAGGATGGAATTTGAAGCTGATCAAAAATCTTAACAGTTTAATCTGCAAACGTTGCACCCAGATCTTAAACTGCCGGTACAAAGCCGAAAAGTCCAGAATAGATGGCAACTCAATGTTTTGGCGGATAGCGGTGTTAGCGAGACGGACCATCATGATCTTATTCCCATTTCAGTACCTGACATTGTCCTGATGGACGGGGTGATCCACCTCGTCGACTCTGTTTTACTACCTCCCGCTCCTTCAGAACAGAAAGTGTCTTGGCTGGATAGACTTGCCTCGGCGATTGGACACCAGGACCAGAGCGTTGAGGAGTTGGTAGATTTACTAGAGCCTTACATCGATGAGTCGGAGATATTTGGCTAGTCAAGCTATGGCTTAATGAGTAGGATTATAATAAGCCTATGCAGAACAAAACAATAATAAAGCTCTATTTGAACAAACACAGTCTCCAGCAGCCAGAAATCGCACTCTTCCCCCTGTTCCCGGACGTTACTGAAATGCTTCTGGATATAGTTCAACCATCTTGTCATGTGCCTTCTGAATCCTACTCTTCAGGCACCATTCTGAGTCTTCGCTCGCCGCATCGGCGGCTTCCTGGAATTTTGAGGCCCACAACTTCCACCTTGCGGCACTGAGTTCCATGTGCCATTTCCGTGAAGGTGTTTTCACCTCTTTTGCCAAGTTTTCACCCCCAACTAGGATTAGGTTAGCTGCTGCCAAAACCTGGGACTGCCTGCCAATGTTGGTGACAATGTCGCCGTAAGTGCGCGTCTCAAGGGCGTATTCAAGGTCTTTGGTCACCCAGCCTACGCACTCATCCAGAAGACCCCTTTTGAAGAACTTTGCCAGGAGGGCTGACACATTCAGCCATTCATTAGCCGCTGTCTTTAACGGAGTATCCTCGCTATCCTGCATATAGCCGTCCGCTGATGAGGATTATGGTTAGTTCTGGGGAGCCTAGGATTGGAAACTAGGTTGCCTACCATGGCTGTGCCAATACTCCCGCACAGCAGTCTCAACCCCCCAGTCCTGATAAATGAAGTGAGGGCTCTGTGAGCAGTTCTTTAGTTTCTATAAAAGTCATAACAGCATAGAGTCCATACATTTGTATCAGGTTCTTTCACCGCGGCGTTCTTGATCCCAAGCAACATGTCGGCAAGCCGATCTTGTTTGCTGTCGGTGAAAGGAATCTCAATACCCAAATCAAGAGCGATTACAGCCACAGCATTGAGCTCATATCCAGAAGGATTCTCGTCGTGTCTTCCCATGCCGTATTCTTTGTCTGCTAGACTCGCAGTGCAGTGGTCTAGGAATCTCTTAACAGCCTGTGGGACAGCGGCAGCATCATGGTCGCGCGCCAGCAACATATCCCGAATGATGTTGAGATAGGTCCCCTCTGCTTCAGATGGTATGGCGTCCTTGTCTTGCTCAATCTTTGAGTCGAGAAGAGTCAACCATGCTGGCTGACTTGAAGACTCTGTTGTCTCAGGAGTTGTAGGCTTAGGGGCATCAACGGCATCACTCATCGTGACTAACAGGTAGTGACAGACAAAAAAAGATAAAAGTGGGAGATTGGAGGGAAACGTCGGCTTCAATCTTCTAGCCAGCTTCGATCAGGACAGTGAGGAAATCGGTGCGCGCTCGATGGCGATGTCCAGTGTTTTCTTCTCGGACGATATTCATGAGAGAGGACCAATAACGCAGGAGGTGAGAGAGAGGCGGAGGCTCATGAGGCGACGGCTCAAAATAGCGCCATTTTGCTCTAACCGCCTATATTGTGCTGCGCCACTACGGCTAGCCAATCACAGTACTGCCGCGACACGCGCGGCGAGGCTGCGTTGTATTTACAGGCCACTTTTCAGGGCGCGCGGCAGATGAGACCGGCCAGAGCGACCGGGTGTTCCCGGTTCCGTACACTCGGGAATCTCTACGCGCGCGCCTTTGAACCGCCGGAACGTTGGGTAGCATCTACTACACATCATGGCGAGTGAAGAGGATTCGAACCCTGGATTTCATTGTTGGTCGCAAGCGCCTTGTCTCAGGTTGGGCCGGTTCATGTACGTCGGTCCTTGAAAGCACCAACACACATCCCTTCTGTAGCAAAAGAAAAACGACTCTTACGACCCTACCACCCCGCGAAATGCTGGTTGATTTGAGTTTCTACTCTGGGAATGAGTTAATCATGTTTTAAACCGCCGCCTGTCGCTGCTTCTGCACCCATCAATTCGCTCCAATCCTTCAGCCCTCCCTTTAGTTCGACTCAGTACCTTTTGATAAGGCGTTTTTTTCTTAAACTCTTCATTTTTTTAGTCCACTGTTATTTCAGGCTTCGCATTTCTTTTGCTTTTCAAGTTGATCATCAACTCAATTTCTCAATATGTTCCGCTGGCTCTTTGGTCGGAAGGAAGCACGGCGCAGCACAGATGACAATCGTAGCAATATGGTATGCTGAAGTTCCCTCCATTCTTAAGTTTCATGACCTCAGCACAAAGAAGCAAGGCCGTTGCTAACACTAGCCGACGTGCCAGCAATACTCCACTCCTCGTGGATCAATCCCTGTAAAGGCGGTCGATGTGCAAGTACAGGGCGTTGTCGATCCCCGCGCCAGGTACAACCGCCGAAATTTTCCTCACATATACAACAATGAGGAAGCGGATGGGAGAACCACCATTCAACCCTTTGAAAAAAGAGAAGACCCCAATGTAGCCCTTTTTGAGGTACCTGTCGACACCCGGATGGACATGGCGAGACCAACCGCTGGAATACGACAAATGAACAATAGAGCCAACCTCCACCACAACGACAGAGCCCGAGCAGAACGAAATGAGCTCAACGATCCCGGTCCCTTCAGAGGCATAGTAACCGGTAACAGGGCCACGGGAGAGGTTCACGGGGTAGCTGGTGTCATATACCACCCCGAAGGGCAACCAAGAGCCTTTGATAGAGCTCGTGTCGAGCCACTGGACCGTCAGGGACGCCAGTACCTCCGCCGGTTCCAGGATGATGCAGCTAATGGCGATCGAGTGACCACCTGGCCTCCCAGAGACGAGGATTCCGAGGATCTAGCCACGTATGAAGGTCGCTATCAGCAAGTGAGAAGGGCAAGAACCGGGCCAGCGCCGAGGAGGTGATGAAAGCATAGAGAATCAATGGTCTACATGGCAGGCCATGTACCGATGGGATACTGTCGCAGTAGGATAATGTCATGGCGTGTGGAATTTATGACAGTTGTGTCCCAGCTTTTATTATGTAGTGTTGGCTCAAAGTAGTTTGCCCAGCAAACAACTCTACACCAAAGCGTGTGTCTTCTGTCCACCGGACAATAACTCCGATAAAGAAAGACTGCCTTAAATTATCAATTAATACCCATAGTATTCCATGCTTCAATGAAAGGAAGTGGATCAACTGGGAAAGGGGAAATGGTTGCCCCTAGTAGTAAAGAAAACGCCGGCAATCCTTCTACCTAACACCCTTCTTAAGGGTAGGTGGATGAGGTGATGGTACCTACCCAGTAAGGGTGCTACCTAAGCTGATTTTGGCGTGAATACAGTCACGCTCGATCCCTGCAACAACAAATCTCACCAATTCTATCAGACCAGACCACTGGTCGATCGGGACTATGTTGATATGACCCAGCAGAAATCTCAAGAAGGCTCTGAGCCACCCCGAGTGTCGTTCAAAACATTCCTTCATCTACCACCCAAAGTCAGACGCAAGATCTACAACGAGGCTGGCTTTGTGACCGGAATCGACATCGTGTTAAGGCCGAGAAGAGGGTGCGAAGCGCCTGATCGGGTTTCCGACGAATGTTTCCGTTTTACATTCAGTATTCTCCAAACGTGCAAAGCCATCCATGATGAAATCAAGGCCGGCCTATTTGCCGAGAACCGTCTTGTGATCCCTTACGATACGGTAGACAAGGGACTCAGCTTCCTCAATCAACTATCGCCGCACATGTGCTCAGCGCTGACCGAAATTTTTGTTGAGTTGCACATGGATGCGCCCATCACAAACCTTCGATCCGGCCCGATACTTGCTGCTATATTAAACCGTGACCGGTTGGCTCTTTGGCAAGCAGCCGCATCACACGTCTTGCGATATGTGCTACCACGCACGCTCAAACTGTACCTCGTATGCGACACGGGGTATAGCCCCAAGACGCCACTGGTCCTTCAGCCCATTGTCAAATCACTGACTTTTCTCAAGGACTTGGAACTTCGCCTCCACCCGAAAAGGGATCCTCAGCTTTCTGCCACAGCAAAGGAGGTGGCTTTACAGGTGACGGGGCTAAATGCAGGTTTCTGCAACCAGCCATCTCGCCTATTTGACCTGCCAAGAGAACTCCGCTGGCAGATTCTGCAATATACCGACCTCGTCACTCCTAACAGAGAGATCTGCTGGGATTCGCAAACTGGTTATAGCGTCAAGCGCCTAGGTGCCCATCGCAAAGCTGACTGCTGCGATGCGCGGCTGCACCACGGGTGCCAGTTTCTCTCTTGTGGGCTGCAAGACCCCAATAAGGCAAAGACTTTTTGTTGTCATTGGCGGAGCGCATATTCCTCCAGGTGTCGCTGTTGGATGCCACCCAAGTCTTTGATGCTTGTCAATTGGGCCATGTACCACGACGCTATCTTTGTCCTCTACTCTCAAAACCGAGTCGTCGTGACGAAAGCCGACGATAGTTTTTCTAAGCCATCATCATTTCATCCCCGACTGGATGTTTCGAGATTCATCACGAGACACATAATCCCAGGCATTCTGCAGCATCTCAGGATGCTTGAAATAACCTTGGGGCCTCTACCCAGCAATTCCTCTGACAGGCCGGGTGATTTGGCGCACTGCGACTGGCGCTTCGCTGCTGAGCATCTACGAACTCATGCCCAATTAACCCAACTAACCATTACGGTCAAGCTCTCAACCGCGGGTTCCAAGCTGCTTGAGAAAGATGTACCCGAACAAGACCAGGCAAGCTGGATGATGATGTTCACTACCTTTTTGCAGCCCTTGCAGGGTTTAAAAAATATGAAGTTATTCTTCGTCTACATAGAGCCTCAATGGGCCTGGATACCCTTGTGTTGTTCTCAACCGCCCTTAACAATCGGCAGCAAAAGGGTTTACCCGCATATTGGTAGAATGGAGTCGGAGCTGGAGAAGCTAGTTATGGGAAACGACTATGAATACATGGCCATGCTGAAGATGGATAAGCAGCCCAATCGGTTTTTGCGTGGGGGATGGCTGCAATCTCACGGATTTGGCCACATATTATGTGATGGTTCACCAAGAAGAGGTCTCTTAGACATGGTCAGCAGGTCCGGCGACACCTTACGTATTAGTTAACATCACCTACCTATTACCGATTACCGAATTAAACTGACACTTGGTGAAATTACACTACTTGTCGAGATTAGTTGGCTTACGGTGATCATTACTATGTAAAAGAAGATCTTGATTTGATCATGAGAACGAAGAAAATTATTAACATTAACAACCGACTCTCTTTAATGGAATCACTTTCAATTTCATATCAAACCATGTCTTCGATATGGCTTCCCTGTTGGAAAGGGCGCGCAGCCGCTGGCTCAGGTTGCACCAGTAGCCTCGCATCAAGACCATCAATCTGACTTTCCGTACTTGTATGGCCATAGTCCTCACTAAGGGCAGTCTCGTCACCCGACGATTTGCCTTGTAGTCGAACTACAACCTCAACGGCTCTTTCATCTTCAATGACCTTCGGATGACGCTGCGCAAAGTATTTTGCATATTTGAACAACGACCAGTAGCAACTCGAGACATTGACTGCGGTCAGTGCCATTTTGTAGGGCATCTATCAACAGCCAGTAAGAAATGAGGCTAAAGTAACAAGTAAGATAATTACTCACATAGTAGAAGATCAAGACAGCATATCCCACTCTCTCGCTCTTTCGTCTAAGATGTACCTCGTTGAAGATGACGACGTTAGCTAAGTACAGCAAGACTGTGCCCCCGAGCAGAATACCGGCAAATCCTGGCCTCACTATCATGGAGATAGGAAGAACGGAGGGAGTCATGAGATACAGTAGAGTTTCATAAATCTATAATGCACCTTCAGGTCAACTTTTGAGTAGCAAGACCAACATCGTGGCTCCCACATACCTCTTGAAAGACGAAGAACTTGGTTGTAATCTCCCAAAAGCCGAGCTTCCAACTCCCAAATATGTAAGCCATGTTGTACCATATCCCGTTGACGAAAAAGAAGTCCCAGCGGAGAAACCGTTGCTTGAAGACAGTCATTTCTCCAAATCCACCTCGAGATCCGCCGGAGCTGAAGAAAATGGCCGAAGGTGTTTCTGTCTCGACAAAAACTGAAGTGCACATCTGAATGCGACCCCCAAGTCTCCGGCAGCTGTGTCCCATGAACCAGTCTTCGGAGACAGAAAAGCCCTCGTGGTCATGGAAAGTCTCGACCAGAAACCTTCGATCCCAAAGTGAAATCGCGCCATGAGGAAACGTGGCACTGCCGATCTTCCCAGCCAGAGCTCTCTGTAAGCCCGATATCTTGTACTCGAGGTCTTGTGCCTGCTGGCAGTATGTACCCTTTGAAGATGCTGATCCTACACTCTTGATAGAGTAGCCTATGCATTTTACATTTCCTTTGATCCTGTCACCAACGATAGGAAAGTTGGGAGGAAGGGCACAGTCGTAATCGATAAGAAGAACGTTCTTAAAGCGCTTCGCGGCGTAGCACCCAACGAATTGTGCCACAATCTTGGAGCCCACGGGGGACCAGATGTGGTTCACTCCAAATGCCTTACAGATCTCTTCTGTATTGTCGAGCGGTTGAGGCGAGTTGCCGTTGGCAATCACAAAGATGCTCCGGGGAGGGAAGATGTTGATCGCTGCTTCCAGGGTTGGTCCGATAATATTAGCGGCTTTATAGCACGGGATAAGCAGGGCTGTATCACAGGCAGAGTGGCCCTGGCCCGGGAGATGCTGGGCGGGAGGAGGGTCGGATTCGAAGAGGACGAACAAAGGCAGAAAGGCGTATCTAAAAGGATTAGATGATAGCGAACCACAAGTTTCGGTTGAACTTACAAGGCGGCCCCCCAATGATAATTGTGAAGCTTCCCGTCAGGGCCATCTTATATTGCACTGCAAAGTAAAGCCACCAGACTGCGCCGTTCCATAGTGGCAAACCAACAAGGATAAAGTAGATGAAACAGATCAGTACAATTTAGACAGCGTACTCGAAGAGGAGTCGGCTCCATCGTCGACGATGCATCTGCACTCCGCGGAGTTTTGCTCTCTCGTAGGCGTCATAGATACTGCCCTTTCTGCTGCGAGTTGAAACAGACCGAGACATGGACTTGGATATACTATCACTTTCGTAAACCGGTGCCGGGGTGGTCGGTAAAGCAGCCGAGGCCCCATGTTCTGGAAAGTTGTACCCCTGATCTGACCCGGCAGATGGAAGATCGAAGTGAGGGCTCGAAAAGCCAAAGGAGGAAGGCGTAAGTGGTATCTTTGCGTGGTATGAGAAAACAGATTCGCTGTCAGACGCATGCGATCCAATATTTGAGGGCAAGCTGGAGCTACGAGGTCTCCTCCCTAGCCCCGGTCCTGACGTCCACTGCACCTCTGCTGTGCGAACGACACTCAGGGAACGACCAAGACCTGTGGAGATTGAACTCCGCTTCACAACAATAGAGCGAGGAAGAGAGTCGAGAAGTGTTCGTCCACGTTGTCTCTCAAGCGAGTGCAAGTTGTGCGTGTTAACGGCGGTCTGGATGAGGCCATTTGGGATGGTGAACTGTTTCAACGGTAGTTCCGGGTTGGGATGCATTGCTTCCATGGCTCTCTTGAAACTCTTACAAGGAGCTGGGAGTTTAGTAGCGAGTGACGGGGATATATGCTCTTGACTGGACGACCTTCGAATACTTCCATGGCAAGTGATGGGTTCTACAAAATCGGGGCCAGTTGAGGATCTCCTACTAGATCTACGATTAAAACAAGAAAGAATACCGATTAAGAATGCCAAGAGTAACTCAGGGCAAGCAACTCAATGTGGGGACAGGGGAGATTCCTCTACTATCCTACTGCCTAAGATCCCTCCGGCTCATCCGGCTATGCCGAAATGAGGCTATCGCCATACTCAACTCAAGCTGAAGTAAAGTCGGAAGTCTTGCAATATGCAGGCCGTCCGACCACGCTCGTATTCCCGTCATTCTTCCAGCCCTTCACCTTGCCGGAATTAACCTGTTCAATCACAGTTCACGGTGGTTGGCCGATGGCACCATAATCCGAGCGGCTCGTCCCGAAAGCAACATCTGGCGAGCGTCGGCATGGGTTCACGGACGGGAAGGGTTGTCTGCCAGAAAACCCAAACGTGGTCAACACTTAGCGACATGACCAATAGAGTGGCTTTATGATATTAAATGTGCCAAAGCCTCGCCGAAAACCCACACGGTGGAGCTCAGCCTGTCGACCCTTGCACCATGGCTATCAGACGACTTGGTCGTTTCTGCTCCATAGGAAAACTCTGATACAGGGGTATGGCAGACAGAAATCCGTGGGATGGGATGAACTAGAGAATTAGGCGTTGAATGCCTGCACTAAACACCTTGTTGCAGAGTCGTCCAGTGGGGGTGCTGAAGCGGGATTTACAAGTATTACGATATGACGAGCGACTGGTCTGACAGGATGAATCCGCTCACTAATGCATAAGTTCTTCCAGAACGTGTCTCGGCGAATGCAGGTTTCCGGTAAGACATACAAGTAGCCTGCAAAACCATTATACGTGTGCTGTCACTGCCGCTGAGTCATAACGCACTGGGTGACATGGCAAAATGAGTTGGTGAAGTGTTAGCATGATTGGGTTTTTTTGTAGCGCTGTGATACTAAATACAAGCGCATTAAAGGGGGTCTGGAACATGGAGGCTCACGAGAATCATCCCTCAGAAGCAAGGCTCCAAAGAAAGAAGGTACAACGACTAGCCCTGTCGCTAGATTCACTTACAACCGTCATTCCCGTTATACACCGTACTCTCAGGGTTTTGAAACATTAAGCTCGTATGGGCTATCCAACGTGACTTAGGCTTCCTTTTAGTCAACCATACTCAAGAGTGGGTTGTCAACTTCCACACATCTGTTCTCGATTCCCGTAGGTTCTCTGCCACGCAACCATCAAACAAATAGATCTCATTCAAAGCAGAGAGGCCCACAGTTGCCCGTCCCATGCGAGGCCAGTCATGAAGCATCATTTAATTCCCGAACCCCATACATCAGGGCGAAACAAGAAACCTTGACCTAACCCACATCCCGATACCAATAACTGTCTGCCGCGCCTCGCAGACGTCATCAAGAACGACAACCGACCGAGGTTATGCAGAAACGCACGGCCATCACGGTGGCTTGATCAAGGTCTGCGCCCTCCCCTGATCCATAGTTTTCTAACCTGAATACGATGTTGCCAAGCTTTTCGTTTCCTCTTGCCGCTCTCTCTCAGACCGAGGCCCATCACTTTGTTTCTCGGCACTATTCTCGAGGCTCCACTATCGCAATCATAAGGAAAGAGCCTTGTCCCTGAACCACGAGCGAAACCAATCCTGCCAAGCCCGAATCCGCCTCAGAGTGGACCGGCTGTGATGTATGGTGAGCTCAGACACTGGGGGCTAAAACTTACGATCTTTGCAGAGGGACAAGCAGAAATTGTATCTCGCCCCAGCGGGTTATTTATCACCGAGAGACCCAGGAGAATTAAGCTTGGCCTATCATCGAAATGTGAATCATAGCCCGTCTCGATCTGGGTGTGTGTCGGTCGCTTGATGGCACAACATTAGCATAGATTGCATCACTATACCATACCGCATAAGCCTTAGGCTTCTGATCTTAGTTTCACTCATGGTCATTAATGACTAGCCAAAATCATTTCCGCTAGTAATTTCGTCATCGGTGCCTCGCCATCGCTTGATAGACGAAGAAACAAGACCACTACTGTGTTAACCAAGTTGGTCAGTTCAGTTCATTCAATCGATATGCCTTACTAAGTCAACCGAAGTTAATTTGAACACCAGTCCTCTAGACTCGAGAATACAACTAAACAACTGTTCTGGTTACTAGAAACTGATTGCGATCTCGCATGTGGGCTCCAGAAGGACCGGCGGGCCGCAAAATCATCCACAGTGGCATTGTAGGACTGAGTTCATGATACAATCCCCATCTTTCTTCCAGACCATAAGTTGAAGGATCATCGTGCTCTTGGAAAAAAGAAAAAAAGTCAAAATGTGCAAGTAAGTCCATAAGCACGGCAGTTGGTTCTCGGTTGGTTGTCTCGCTTCAAACTAAGCATCACCATCCTTCACAATGAAGACGAATTAGTTCATACCTAAATCAAGGAAGCGATCAGCCATACGGCTCGAAATTAATAAACAAAGGTACAAGACAGATTGGTAGGGTGGTGACAGAGACAGAGGGCATTAAAGATATTCTACGACTCACTATAATTGGAGGCTCAGAGATTTTTTAATCGTGGGCCAAGTAAGCCTGAGGGTTCACCGCCCTAGCAACTAGATAATTTAAGAGAAGAATCCTTAGTAAAAGTGAAACTACTGCCATATCTGGTGATTGATTGGGGGCTCGCCGTGTGGACAGATTCCGGCAGCCTATCAGCCCCCAACGGCTCCCACGGAAGCCGTCGCCATTCAGAGAACATGGAGTCACTACTTATCCTTACTAGTCAGTTCAAACTAATATTCCCACTCGGCTCTTCTTTAATGGGTGGTATACATTTTCGCTAGGTTAAGCCTGCAAGCTTCAGCAAAGGCAGTGGATTGGTGGAAATATGGAGGTTAATCACAATGCTAATAGTGTCGCCCACGCAGGGCTAAATGCCTCGCAGTATAGTTGTGACACCGCATCCCGATTTCAAACTCTGTATACTACTAGAAGACAACAGAAGAAGAAACAATTGAGTACTACCAAGACTGTTCTGAATGCCTGTTGACGTCCCCCGACTGGCTCACCTTTGTGGCTGTGTTTGTGTCTTCCGTCCTTCCTGCAATTTAAGCTACAGTGTCATTCCTTAATTTGATCCCCTAGATTTCTTCGACAACTCTGGGCGTCAAGAAAACATTCACAGGTCCCTTTTGCCAGAGAAGGTACGATTCGCTCCTATCCTCCCAACCCAGACTATCGGCAGCCAAGCGGATGTCAAAGTTCCAAATCAGCCGTGCTAAAATCAGCCTCATCTCAGCATATGCGAGACTTTATAAGAGATTAGCGAGTATATTCTCGGAGAAAGAAGGGACTTGTGGCGGGATGTTCGAGCCACACGAAACAAGACAAGGTAAAGGGGCGACGGTACATACTTTTTGCCAATGCATTCTCGCGGGCCCATAGAGAAAGCTTGCATTGCTCTCTTCGCGTCATTTTCAAAACGTGGGTCACCCAACCACCGCTCTGGGACGAAGTCATCCGGCTGTGCAAAGTGTTCTGGGTTGTGGTAAACAGCCCAGTGCCAGATGTCAACAGTGGCCTTGGAAGAGGGGTGTCAGTTCCTATGGCTTTCAATTATAAACTAGGTAGATCTTACCCCTCCAGGAATATACTGGCCAATGATCGTGTCGCCTCCCTCACGGATCAAACGTGGGGTTCCATGTACAACCGGCGGGAACAAACGAAGACTCTCATCGAGGACAGCGAGCATATATGACAGTTGTTGCACACTGGCCATGTCGATCTCCCTCTCTGCTGCAAATGTAGATCGCACCTCGTGCTTAAGCTTGGCCAGGGTTTCAGCGTGGGTTGTCAGATAATAGAGTGCCGCTGACAGCAAAGTAGCGGTCGTCTCCGAACCAGCGAGAATGAGAATGTTAGCATTGGAGGCCAGCTCCTCAAACGAGATGTTCTAGCGATTGAAGAATAATCAGCTCCATTCAACAGTCTCGACAAGAAAACCATCAACTCACAATCCCGGTCGTCTGTGTCCTTTTGATCATAGCATCAACAAAGTCGGATCTATCCTTCTCCAGCGCCAGCCTTCTGCGCACCTTGTCGCGAGACATGTCCCTATGCTCGGCCCATTTGTTGCTCGAACTCTTTGGAACAATAGACGCAAGCAGCTTCGACAGCCAAGGGAGGCGGGCTAGAGCAGAGAGGAAGGCAATCTCTTTGACACCCTGGAAAATGAGTTGGACCCAAGGGTGATACTTTCTATTATCAAGACAGCCAAACGACTCACCAAAGGCCAAGTCGCCAATGATATCGAACGTAGTGAAGTTGAACCACTGCGCCATATCAAGAGACTTTGCGCCACCTTCACATTCTTGATGCAGCCTCTGAAGAAAGGTATCAACGTAAGCTGTGATAATGGGCTCCTGGTCGAGCATGGCCTGGTTGGAGAATCCACGGGCAAGAGCACGACGAAAACGCTGGTGATTCAAGCGATCAGCCCCGATGATGTTGTCGGCATTGAACTGGCCAAGAATTGGATCTTTAGAATTCTCCCCGGTGCCAGTCTTTCGGTGGCCGCGGAGGTCCTTCATGGCGTCCGGGTGGTTCATGGAGAGGTCATTAGGGCCGATCCTCACAATGGGACCGTACTTTTGGTGAAGCTGTAGGATCGTCCGGTGGCTTTGGCCCGAGATGCACATACGCACATAGGGGATGCTGGAAATAGCCCAGAGAGTAGGACCGGGGAATTTGCGCAGTGGATTGAAGAGGAGATTGTATACGATGATGTAGAGGAGGTACGCAGATGACTTAGTAGGATAAGGATTAGCACATTGACTCTATCAAAGCTTCGGCACCAGTGAGGACAATAACTCACCAAGACCAGAACAGACACTGGTAGCAGCATCGATAGAGGCACCGCCGATGTTTTGTCGAGAATAGAAACCAACGCCATATTTCTCTTGGAAAATATCAAAGTTGGAATGAGTCCTGGTCGTCGATTATGTCCTTCAGGCTTGATTGAAATGTCTATCACTTGGGCACAGAGGAATATTAGAAGAACCTATATACACACGGGCATGCCTACCTAGCATAAAAATGAGGCTCAAAACTCCATGGGGCGGGAAAGAGTACCCGAGCCTTGTTGCAAAATCTCTACATTCTCGTGTCTAATTTACTTGTTGCAGTCTCTTGCCTCAATCAACATACCTACCGTTGAGGCGAATGAGGCAAGCCGAGGGTTCTACGTCTCTGTCCAGACTGGTTGTGTAACACAACAACCGCGGGGGTGTGGTATATATTACCGCAACTTAAGCAGCAGTTACAAGGGATGTCCTTGACACGGCCATGGCTGAATGGTTAGCCAAAGTGCCTGAGTCTGAACATTGGGCTACAACTATCATAGAGCGTCGATTGGCTCATGCGCTGCAACCCTTGAGCATATAATCCATGGCAGCATAGCCAGAGTGCATAACTAGTCGGCAGTTGTTTCATTGGATGAGATTGCTGGGCAAGGTGGGGTGCCAGCGACCTGATAAGCGACCTTGCCGCTGTTGTGGTTGGGTAGAGGGAGGGGCCTGATAGTCCGCGGCAGAAGGGTCTGCGTCCGTTTTGAGGGGATCTTCTCTTACCTGCAATGGATAGAAATGCGATCCGTGACAATATGCGATGTGATGGTGTATATCATGTGCTCCCACGGATCGCTGTGTTTGGCGTTAGCGTTCAGGGGAGCAGCGCGGAGCTGGCCACTCCGGTCCAAGAGTGTTGTGCCTGAGGTAGTATCACGCTGCATCTCAGCCGTTGGAGATGTATGGCGCCGATCATTGCGAGGCACGCCTGTGGGTCCAAAAAAACACGGGAATCATCACCACCAAAAATCGCAGTATCTGGTGGGAGCCATTCCCGTGTATTTTTGGACCCCCTAGGCACGTTGACCTATCCCCCCACTTCAGCTTTGTTTATGGATCCGTAATCTGATAAGTCGAGGCCAGTGAACGTGGCAATTGGCGTTTCACGCGGGTCGGGCCGCAGGAGTCTATCCCCGACCCACACAATATGCATGTGAATCTTCAACGAGTTGCATTCTCGAATGGGGGCCTACCATTCTTGTATTCTCTTCACTAATATCTCTGCACTCATTGGCGTCGTCATGATAGGCTTGGCTCACCGTCATATCCTGCTGCCTTTTATTAAAGAGGCAAATTTACTCGCCTCCCATGTTGATCACCGACCTGAGCCACTGAGAAAATATTGCGTCTTGCACCTTGGCATTTATCTCTCACCTGAGCACGCGCTCATGACGTGAACTATGTCCAAGACATCCAATGCCATGCTTGCTGGACACGACGCTGTGCATACGCGGGGGTCATTATTACCAGCGCTGCACACCTCCTGCTGGCGGCCACCGTTCTAGGCCGGTCTACCTGCAGCGGTTAAAACTGCATTGGATATCTGATAATTCTCTCATTCGATATATTTACATGAGAAGAGATAACAAATTTGAGGAGGCAACAGAGGACGAGAAGTTAGGCTCAAGACCCAGCAGCATGTGGGGGTTATAACTGATTGGCATCGTGATCATCAGCATTGGCCATTTTCAGTTCCTTTCAAGTTTGTCAACCATTTGACATTCCTCTTCGACTATTGCGATTATCCTCTTAGCCCCACTCCCACCTGGGTATCCATAATCTCTGATCAGCTGCTCTGGGCTTTCGTAAAGACAACAGGCTGCTAGATCACCCCTCCTTCATATCCCACCAAGCGCACTGTTCAACCCAGCCTGGCTAGACGTTTGGGTCAGAATTTGACCACGTCACAAGATCATTATCGGAATAGTCACTTCATATGGACATGTGGCGGCTTATGTTGCGTCAAGGCGCAATTCCATCGAATGCTGTCCTGGGGCTAATGTGGTATGCGTATATACGACACACTTACACCATTAACAATTATGTTTGTGTAACCATCCAATAGATACCTAGCGTAATGCATCTCCATGATTGCTCTCACATCCGACTGAGGCCTTGTTCTTTCTCGGGATTCCATTCCAAGCCATCCTCGCATCGTTAACACTTAAGTGCCTCACATGAGACCCCCGAAATGAATGTCTTATCTAACCCAATCTTAATCCCAGACAACAGCCATTGGCCCAATCTTGGTCGAGATATCCAGCTTCCCAAAACTGAACTTTCCCACGATAGAGCCCAAGAAACCCGTGTGGACGTCTCGTTCCATGATGTGCAAATCATTAGTGACTTGGTTCGCGACAGCAACGAATCGATTCTCATGGTCGGGCGAGAGCGAAAAGTGTCTAGGGATCTTTCCATGCGTAGAGTTCAATCCCAGAAACTCCAGCGGCTGCTTACTGTGTGGGTCAACAGAGTAAACAGCAATAGAGTCAATGTTATCGACAGATTCAGTGTTTCGGTTCGAGACGTAGAGAAACCGACCATCGTGAGAAAGGTGCACTTCAGATGCCAGATCTTCATTCTTTGGCTCTGTGCGGTTGGTTTCACTGTTAAGGGTCGAAATAGATTGGAGATGTGTGATTTGAAGGGTTTCGTTCAAGTCGGAGCCTCTGTTACAATCCGATTGATCGAACGCGAATACGTTCATCGTGTTGTCCAGCTCTCCGATCAAATACATCAGTGTCTTGGTATGGCTGTACTCTGAAAAGAGGAGATGACGTGGGCCAGTTCCGGGAAGAAAGGTCATATTCCTAATTTGCTCGATGTGATTGGTGCTGTGTACCTGGTAGAGGTACAGTCGATCAGCTCCCTTATCAGGAACGGCCATAATATCCCCAGAGGGGTTGAATACGACGGCATGTGGATTCGCCATGACTTGCGAGTCTCCGGTGCCAGGACCAGGCTGCGTAAGGTTGTATTGAAAGGTGTGTGCTGCCTCCCCAATCTTGCCTGGGGAGATCAGCGGGAATACAGAAACGGTGGAGCCGTCACTGCGAAATTAAGTTAATTGGTTGACGACGCAGTTGGGATGAAAGGGGTGGCCAATGTAACCTACATGTTCGCCGAAGCCAATGTCTTTCCATCTGGGGTTACGTCCACGAACACGCCGCCATCACCATGAGAGATCTCCGTGTCGAGAAGCTTCAGCTGACCGCCAGGCAGCTTCTCAAAAGCAAATATACCCGCACTCATGGACGAATTATCCGGGAAGTACCTTCTTGAGATAGAGTATAAGAAATTACCCCTAGAATGCAGCCATCCCGGTTTGTACCCGGCTGGCGTAGTGCTGAGCAGCTCAAGGCTTGTATCTGCTGCCTTGGCAGAGTCGAAGCTCAGAGTCAGAATACCGCGCTCATGGTGTGCGACGCGGAGAGTAAAGGGGTTTGAGCTAACGAGAGTTAGGCAAGTGAGGAATGTTATCGCTGATTTTGCAAAGGACAGCATCGTGCAAAGAATGAGGAGCGGTCTTATGTGTGGACTTCTGTCTCAGGGCTGTAACTTGGCTGTTGATGAAGTGAGAGGCTCGATATTGTTAACACATTCCAGATTTTATACTCAATTACTTATACTTGATCGAGTTTATAGTGACATTTTCATAATGACGGGTTGTAAGCGGCGTAGGTTCGCTAAAGATGCCGAAAATAGTGTCGGTAAACCGGTTTCCACGTATCTATTCACACAAGCCACCACATCGTCGTCACATTGTAATTTCTACAGGAATCAAAGATTACTCTAGGATCCTGCCGCGTCATTTTCTACGTAAGAGATATTGAAAAGGAGCCTTGGATATTCTCTTTTGAGGTTACCATTCGGATGATGCTTACGGAGTCCTACGGACTTCGAGCACCAAGTCCGACGGACCGGCTAGCATCAACAGTCCCTGGTTCCAGCTTACGTGTGGAGCAGAAATAGTTGCAAGTCACAACACCAATTTGCGAAGTTTTGTATGGCTCTATAGAATCATGAGAAGATGCATGAATCGATGCACTATAGCGATAGGTATAAATCACTGTCATGTCCTGCTTACTTCCAGATTGCTTCAACAGACAAGACAGATCGGACAACTCACATCCTCCCATACCGCCCTCTCTGAATAAAAATGCATTTCGCCATCTTGCCTTTCTTTGCGGGCATTGCTCTGGCCGCCCGCCCATGGCTATACGCGCCAGATACTGGGGCTGAAGACCGATACGCAGAACTCGGTATCGAAAAGGGCAGTCTACCGCCTCTAGACGAAATCCACTGTCTTAATGACTTCGAGTGGGCTGCTCGTAATGTGCTCAACTCCAGTATCTACGCTGCCTTTTCTGGTGGTGCTGGCACTGAAGGTTCCTATCGCATGAATCAGGAAGGATTCCAGGCTTATAGGTTCCGTCCTCGCACGATGGTTGACATCCTATCAGTGAACGAGACATTTACGACGCAAATGTTGGGTTACAACTTTTCCATGCCCTTCTTCATCACGTCTTGCGGTGGAGGCGGATACATACACGAAGACGGCGAATTAAACCTCATCAAGGGTGCCCATGACCAGGGTATCCTCTACGTCGCCTCCATGAGCGCCTCCAAGAGCCAAGAGGAGATTGCTGGTGCAGCAGCCGATGGTCAAGTCTATTTCCAGCAGTTCTACACCAGGGGCTGGGATGATGACAAGGTCAAGAGCTATCTGGATAGTGTCAAAAAGTACGGCGCTAAGGCAATCGCCTTGACCGTCGACTCGGCCGGTGATGGTGATCGATGGCGGGCCGCCCGCTACGGGGCTGGCTCAACCGATTCAGATGCTACGTACATCACCTGGGACTACTACGACAAACTCAAGAGTATGACGGATCTACCCATTATCTTGAAGGGCATCACTACCGTCGATGATGCCAAGAAGGCAATCCAACACGGTGTAGATGCTATTTACTTGTCGAACCACGGTGGACGTCAGCTTGACGGAGCACCCTCTGGCTTTGAGACAGCCCTCGAGATGTATGCCTTGGACTGGTAATCGACTCAATTGAACACAAAACATATATCTAACAGTAAACAGCTTCCAAGAGGCCCCCGAGGTTTTTCAACAGATCGAGGTCTATGCCGACGGCGGCGTTCGGAACGCGGGAGACGTCCTCAAGCTACTCGCATTGGGGGTGAGAGGAGTTGGTGTCGGCCGCTCGTTCATGTACTCTATGGTGTACGGAACCGAAGGAGTGATCAAGGCTGCCGAGATCCTAAAGCATGAGCTCACTATCAATGCTCAGAACCTCGGACTCAGTAAGCTCGATGATATTGATGCAACATATGTAAGTGATCGACGTTGTTTGGATACACGCAGGCTGACATATGCGGCAGCTTCAAAAGAGAATGTTCCCGAACCTGTGATGAACACATCATACCTGTGGTTGGGGATGAAATCGGCGGTATTGTGGAAAAGGGTAGGATCCGTATAGCACTATAGGACATCTCTCTAAGAACTTGAAAACCGTTCCAGAAGGGCTATATATTCTGTTGCATAGACGCACGCAAGTGGTGGGACGGTGTAACTAGAAGCAGGTGGCGCTGACCATGCAGCACAATATGTACGCAGTGTGTCGTGGCTACGGCCCTAAGAGCATGTAGGGATACGTTCATGTGTCATGATGGCAAACAATCGTCTTTCTTGATAGCCATTGTCGTAGCCCTACATTAACCATGATCGCCAACAGTTTCTTATCCTCAGGGAACCTCTCGTCGTCAAATGTACCTTCCAGAAGGGGCTACGATTCTGACCAATCAGATAATCATAGCCGGCCCAGACTTCGTGATATGATTGGCTGTCTTCTGCCCAGCGCTCTTACTTGTGGGGCTTTAGGGTAGCTGGCTGTACAACTCGTCTTTACGCTCTGAACATAGCGATACGAAATCTTTATGCCATAATTTGACAAAACTGTTCATACCTCAATTTATACCTCACATAATTGAAGATATCTCTCGAAGTTATCCTACTACATAAGAGTGGCTCTTCACAAATTGACCTCAGTGCAAGTACCACAACGCGCTCCATGGTTTCGTATTGCTCATCACAAACAGCTGCGGAATCTGTGCGGCATATTTCTCGTACCCTTACCTTGTAGCTGCATGTCAACCTCCCAAGCAGACCACATAATTGGCTGCTGTCAGGGAGGTGTGGGGCAGTTCCGTCCTTCGGACAGGGTTCAAGGGTTCAAGACGTGGATGGACTGGAGGCTCCCGAGTTGAGTGGTTCATTAGAGGGCATTCGGGCTGTAAAATCGCCAGGCTGCAGTAGTTGAGACGGTTGAATCAGTTCATCGCGGCTCGCGCCAGCTCTCTTCTTCACGTCCCCCATCTGGATGTGGCGGCCGTCCCGACCCGTCCCGCCGAAGGATCCGGCTTAGCGAATGGGCCTGAAGCTGCTTGCTACGTAGCAGCAGAGATTGTTTTGGCCCTAGCTCAAGGTCCCATGAAAATGAAGCTCCCCCCCGCCCTGGCTGGGCCACACACAGCCTTTTCTGCTTTTCGACACCACTGTGCCTGAGACGCGCCTCATGCCGGCCACGAACCAACACAACCAACACGACCAACACGCCGAGCCCGGCGGTAGTTCGGAACCTGTCATGAATGATGAGCCCATCACGCCGCTCGCCAAGCATGAGTCCACCTCTGACGTCACCAAGCTAGAGGTACGCCCGGACTTCCTAGACTAGACCTTTGAGCGAGCCTGTGTGCGCTGACGCGATAGTCTCGTGCTCGTTCTAGCCTTGGGCTATGTATGCGTTCCGTGTCCTTTGAAACCGTGATTCGTTTTGATCGCCTCGTATTGACGTGTGATTGTAGGGATGACACAGCGTCCTTATCAGAGAGCGTTCAGACATTTCCTGAGGAGTTTGGTCGCACATACCACGCATACCGAGCTGGCTGTAAGACGCAGCTACCCGTAGATTGCCGTCCTGGACACTGACCGTTGAGAGTAAACGCAGCTTACGCCTTCCCCAATGACGCCCCTGAGCAGGAACGCCTGGCGTTACAGGGCCAGGCCGTCAAGAAGCTTCTATGCGACAGACTGTACCTGGCTCCTCTCTTACCACTCGAGCCACCTCGCTGGATTCTAGACATTGCCACAGGGGTGGGCGACTGGGCCATTGAGATGGGCGATTTGTTTCCTGCATCTACGGTTATTGCGACGGACCTGTCGCCGATACAGCCCAAGGAGGTGCCTCCTAATGTTCACTTTTATGTTGATGACGCGTGAGTTTTCACCAGGCGCCACAAGCCGGGCAGCTATACCAACTATTCGTAAGACAAACGGCCGCCTCTGTCTGACTTGACGCTTTAGGACCGACACATGGGAGTTTGCGCAGAAATTCGACTACATCCACACGCGATCCACAGCCGGTTGCTGGGCCAGTTTCGAAACTCAGATCGCCGAGAAGGCTTTTGCTGCCCTAGAGCCTGGCGGCTTGTTTGAGTCACAAGAGATGGACTGCAACGTCTGCTGCGACGACGGTACGCTTGATCCTGAAGGGCCCGTGGTAACATGGTTCAAGGACCTCCAAGTCGCGTCAGACTTGATGAACCGGCCAGCTATCATCGGTGTCACACTCAAGGAGGTGTTTCAAAGAGTAGGCTTCGTTGATGTCCGTGAGCGTAGGGTCAAGATGCCAATAGGAGGATGGGCCGAGGAAAAGCGACTCAGGGAGGCAGGGTTGATGTGGGAAGCCAACTTACGGGATGGATTAGGCGCTTTCTCATACCAACTATTTAGCAAGGCGCTCGGTAGGACGCACGCAGAGATAGAGGTACGTGTATTCCAACACCGATCGATCTTCTTTTTCTCGCAAGTTGCAGGTCTCCATGGTTGAAGTGCGGCAGCGTCTCGGCGACCCACGTACGCATGCCTATATGCCTGGCTATGTTGTATGGGGACGAAAGCCATACCCAGAAGAAGCGTCCGCAGCTTTGACGCCGGAAACGCCAACTGACGAGAGAGCGCAATGATGTGATGACAGGGGGATAAAAGAAACTAAAGAGTTTGGAGCCGAGGAATAGGAGGTTGGTGCATGGGCCTTTCATGGTTGTGTTTGGAGCATCACAGCGAATTTTGCATGCTCTACTATAGCTGTAGATGGATTAGATTCTTTTACACCAGACAATCAAGTTTTGGTATGAAAATAGCTGTTGTGTTTAGGCGCCATATCCCTACGCTCGCTGGAGTTTATGGCCCAACTGAAGTCTAAGCTACACTGTGCAATTGCATTACCTGTGAGATATGTGGCTGCTGAGGCAGTTTTTAGATTGATAGTGGAACTTATCGATAGGAGTAGTATCTTTACTGGTTTAAATTCTATTATTACGAGACTTCAGTCTCCCCTTCTCATCTATATTGTCGTCGTAGGGCAAATATTGCACCTGGGCACGTGCCTGGACCTTAATTCTGTCTTGGACTTTATCATGAGTTATGATCCCGTGGGCGACCTGGTCTCAAGCTGTTGGAGGTATGCACAACAAGGAAATCGGCAGGTGCATATGCTCGCTCACAACAACACCTTTAGGGAACACCTTCTATTCTAGAGGTCGACACGCCTATTGGTAATAGACTATGGCCAAACTTGTTCCTCTCTTGCACGCGACGATTTTATGGGAGGTTGCCAACAGTGGTGAGTCTTGCAAGTTGTTGGTGTCAGCCACAACCGTGAGAGGCTGATAATGAAGCTGAGATGGCAAAACCATTACTATTTCTTGATAAATGGTAAGTAGCTACATTGACTACCCTTACGCTAAGAGCACACTTTTGTTAAAAAGCTCCAAGTAAATGAGCCTCTTAACGATAATACATGCCATCATGCGCAGTATCATGTCTATGATACGGCAAGCTATGGTGACGATCTCGGTGATATCAAAGAGGTGTTCAAGTACGTGTATTGGCCTATTGATTAAAATCGCTTCTGTAGCTTGACATAAACCTCCTTTGGGTTCCGAGTCAAGGTGTAAACCTCTTTGGGCTCTGACAAAACCTTGGGCAACGGCAAAAACTCGAAGTTCCAAAACACAAGCGCAAAGAAGATCTTCATCTCGAGATACGCCAACCTCTTGCCAAAGCAACTTCTCGGACCGATTCCAAAGCCCTGGATCGGGAACAAATTAGCGTCAAACACCGTCTCCTCCACGCCGTCCTCGCGCTTCTCCGTGCGTAGCCACCGCTCAGGGTAGAATGCTCCAATGTCAGACTCATCAACGGGACGCTTCTCCCTGCGGGTTCTCGCGTATTCACTCTGCCGGGACCCGTCGAACTGAATGCTTGGCGTCAGAACGCTGGGTCCGTTGGCGAGGAACACGATGGTAGTGCCCTTGGGTATGCGGGCGCCTAGGATCTGCGTGTCGACCGTCGACTCTCGGATGCACATCGCGAGGGGCCGTGCGTGGCGGGTGACCTCCTCTATGACGGCGTCAAGGTATGGAACCCGTGTATGGATAATCTCGGCGAGAGAAGGCAGTCGCTTCTCAGCCTTGGCCAAGGAGTAAGCCTGATCAAGAGCATCATATAGACGGGCCTGCACCCGCTGGTCGTTGGTTAGATAGCTAATTCCCCATCGCAGTGCCGAAGATGTCGTCTCATGGCCGCCGATAAGATATGACATAAGCTACATAGGCAAGTTAGTACAACATCAGACCGATCAAGCGTCTTTAACTGACCTCGCTGGTGATTGCCTGGTTGTAGTAGTCGGGCTTTCTACCTTCCTTCTCCGCGATGGCTTCCTCTCGGGCAAGGATTTGGTCGACAGCGCATCGCTGAGCCTGGCCAGTACGTCGCCGCTCAATACCATTGGCAATCTCGCGTTCCTGAAGACGCTTGGATAGACGGCGGGCCTTTTTCATGACGGGGGAAAGGTGACGATAGAGGATGTGAAACAGGGTTGGGGAAAGTGATCTCATGCTCTTTGTCGTGCTGCTCGACAGGACAGTAAAAGCTTCGAGCTCCTCCTCAAGAGGGGCTTCCTTGAAAACGAATTCATCATTGGGTCCACAAATTGCGTTCATTGAAACTTGATGGTCCGGGTCGAGGGCCTCAATCTCCCTGGCCAACTGTGTCTGGCCAGGCTCGATACCAAACGCGGCACACCCGATGATGTCGAGGGCGGCATTGTGTACGTCGCGAGACGCAGCAAAGGGACGCCCCTTGGATAGCTCGGTTTTACCGTTCCATAGCTCTATGAGCCTCGCAAACTTCTCATAGATCTCTGGGGCGGATACCTGGGTATGCATTAGCTACTGCGCAGGGTCACGGCATTATAGTACAAAGTTACTACGGAGCACGTACCTCGTTCAGGAAAGAAGGCGTCATTAAATCTCGCACAAGCTCCTTGTTCTTACGAAACTGTGGATTGGCCGTCTTGAGGGTGATGTGCGCGCCTGGAACGACTCCCCAGAAGACGGAGATGCTTCCGGCTCCTCGGTCAAACTCTTTGCCGCGGCGGTTGCAGATATCGGCTACTTCATGATGGTCTGCGACCACTACCCAAGGTTTCGAGAAGGGGCGGATGAAGGCTTGGAACAGCGGTGACTGGTGCTTAGTTGGTTGGGTGGCAAGCCAACCCGTCATGCTACCAAACGCCTTGATGGATGGAACATCGCCGAGGAAACGCTGAGCGGCTTCGGGATTGTACGGTATGGAGTCCAGGGGACGAGGGTAGAAGATGTCGCGGAACGTGTAGATGATTGCTCCTAGGATAGCAACCCCTGCCAGTAGCTGCAGGGGCAGCAAGCCAGCGCTATCCAGCCATGTCATGGTGCACAACAGTGGCTAGAGAAGGCAAGTAGAGGATCTAGAGGGACGCAAACTGCTCTCTCGCTTGACCGCGTCGGGGGAAAAGGAGGTCAAGCCGTTTAATATGCGCCTGTGGAGCACATGCCAGCCCGTTGGACCCGGATGCTAGATGGCGCCAAGCTGTTCCCAAAAGCAACTCACCCTCAACAGCGTGCTCATCGGTTTAGCTTCAGCCATGGACCAATCCGACAAGGTCAAACTCCTCAACAAAGGGGGGCGGCCGCCTTCACCCACCAATGGGTTGCTTACCAGCCGCCCGAAAAGCTGACACGGCGTAAGCTGACAACCTTGTTAGCGTTACGTTGGCGGGCAATTCGACCACCTGCAAGCGAGTTGCGCGTCCCATGGCATTAGCTTAGTAATTTATTTCCGCCATTGGCCCATTCGGATTAGACTCTGCTACGCCTCTCTGGCTGGGAGTGTGTCAGGTTTGGGACTTTGGAGGTGATGGTTGTGTTAGAGCTCCTTCAAGAACTTGGCAAACGTCGAGCTGTTTGGCATGGTGGCACTCTTCTTGAAATGTCGCAGGCATGCCTCTTGAATATTTTTCCTCTCAACTTTCGTAAGACCACCGACATTACGAATAACAGCAAGTCTAAAAGGTTCGTACATGGTGACAAACTTTCTTTCCCCGTGGTTTCCGAACATCCTGCGCCTTAAAAGATCAAGCACAAGAGTAAATGCTACTTATCTTCTTCCATGTCTATAAAACCCAGTTAATGACAGGGTGCACCATACTTTTCGGTTATGTGCCCTGGCTAAAATTAACTATGCCGGAAATAACGTATGTCACTGGCTTTAACTGCCGCAGGGACGGGGTAGGCTTTGGTCTAGATATGTCAACATCGAGACCTCCTCTTAGTCCTGTACGACCTATTTATCACTGAGCCTCGCAAGCATCCTCTCAATTG
The DNA here is from genome assembly GCA_012931995.1 of Fusarium albosuccineum. NCBI lineage: Eukaryota > Fungi > Ascomycota > Sordariomycetes > Hypocreales > Nectriaceae > Fusarium > Fusarium albosuccineum. The sequence continues at coordinate 25,997 of JAADYS010001175.1, forward strand.
TCGCGTCCTTTTCCATCTCCTGCCACAGCCGTGTATCCCAATCATAAAACCCCTCGCGCACGCCCCCGCCACTCCTCTTCTTCTCACCAAACCAGATTCGAGCTATCCAAGCACGTATGGTGCTGTTTTGTTTCAGCGCTTTGAGAGCATACTCGATCATCATCAAGAAGCACAAGACTAATATCAGCGTCGACCACCATCGGAAGTCCTGTCCAAATGTTGACGTGAGACCATTCTTAGCCGAGTAAGGTCCCGAGCTGGGTGCGGCCGCAACGCCTGCGATGAGTTGGTAAATCCACAGAGCAGCGATACTTCCAACGACAGAAAAGATGGCAATCTTGTTTTTGTGGTGCAACTCGAGAACCCTCCCGACAGTTAGATAACCACTCCGGACTGAGTGTAATTATAAGGAATGGGGAACTCACAAGATTTTGTAGTTGATCCAGAAGATACAGACGATAAAGGTCATTGTACCTTGTGCGAACAAGCCATTATCATCAACCGTCTCGGAGTGGACATAGCCATACCAGCAACCGCTAAAAGCGATAGCCCCGGAGATCAGGGCATTGCACATCCAGCCCACGAAGGTTCCCATGTTCAAACCTTGGCCCCTCTGCCCGTAGGAGTAGAGTTCAGGAACAGCCATGAGGGTCCGCGCCTTTAGGTCCTGCTCCCACGTCCCGATAACCAACATGGACGCGGCCGTCAGGAAACTCACAAAGATTAGGGCAGACGGATAGTACAGACTTGTACCTGTGATGCCCGCCTTGTCTTGGAAGAGGGCTTGAGGTAGGTAAATGAACACCTCCTTCCAGAACGTGGTAAGGATGAAAAGAGTTGTCCGGTGGTAGTTCCAGCGCCCGTGGACCAAGACAAGACGAGAGAGAAAGCGGAACTGCGAGATACTAAAGTCGGCGACACGCGCGGCTTGCTGTCCCTCACGGCCTGCGATGCCAACCCCAACGCTTGCTGTCAATATCATGGCTAAATCGTTTGCTCCATCGCCAATGGCTAGCGTCAAGGGCTTTCTGGGCCCTTTGATCCAAGTCCAAGCCTGGGAGACAATACTAGGCTTTACGTCTAAAGGGGCCACATCCCGAACGATGGTGACAAGAAGTGCTTTCTGGGATGGGGAAGCGCGGCAGCAAATGACCGAGTCAACCTTGGGGATTAGGCGATAAAAGGCGTGACGCAAAGTCTCAGCCCCGGACTTTTGAATAACTGTTAGGGTCTTGCCATCAATAACTAGTGCAACATGATCGTCAGAGCAATCATCGGGATAGCTGGACCCATTCCTATGGAGAAGCTTGCGGGTTAAAGACGTCATATGCTGCGCCAGTCTCCCCTCAGCAGCATCAAGGACGTGAAGTGATGAACCAGGGCCACAGATGCGTGCAGAGTGAGCAATGTTGATGGCAGTCTCCCGTTTATCTCCCGTCAGCATGCAAATCTTGATACCCGCCCGGCGAAGCTTGTCGATGGTCTCTGGGACGCCGTGTTGTAGCTTGTCTTCAATGGCTGAAGCGCTGAGCAGGTTGAATGATTGCTCGATTAGTTCACTCGTCTCATCGATACGAGCTTGACGGTCGACGAGGCTTGTCTCGGCCTCGTGAAAGCGGTGTTTCCAGCGGCGATACTCATCTTCTGATAAGAATCTTTCAGCGTATACCAGTGTACGGAGGCCTTCCACAGCATATTCGTCGATATGAGCAGCGCATTGATCGATAGTGCCCTGAATACCGAGAAAGCTGGACCGTGATACAAAGTCAACATGACCCCGACTCCGGATGGGCATTGAATGGGATGGATTTGTTTGTAAAAGTATCGACGTATCATCGTCTTGATAGTTTGACAGATCACGATCAAGGTAGGTTGGAAGCCCAGCCTCAGGATGTAAACCACCTCGGGGCCCATGACTGCTCTCAATGCCCCAATAAGGCTCATAGCTCATAGGCTGAGGTTGGGATTGGAGGCCTAAATCGACGTCACCGCCGGCTTGGCTAATATCCATACCGGCCCCGGCATTTGCAAGTCGTGGTAGCATCACACTGTCAGCACCCTTGCAGATCAGCCACAGGTTGCCTTCAGGGCACCGGACAATGATGGACATCCTCTTACGATCGCTAGTGAAGTCGATAAGGTCCAGGATTTGATAGACTCGCGACTCTGTGTTGCCTCGACCATCGGGCAGCGTGACCGTGACGGACTGGGATGAGCGCTTGGTAACGACAAAACCCATCTCTTGGGCTGCCCTGACCAATGCGACCTCGTCAGGGGAGGACCCTTGATACTGGATAGTGCCGTCATCGGCAGATTCGGGAAGACATGCGTGACAGAGCGCCATGGCAAGAATGGCACGTGTTGCTTGAATCGAGAAGTCCGTAGCAGGGTTCGCACGGATATAGTGAAGCAATTGAGCGGTTGTTGAGTGCGCGTCATTATCGGCCGACGTTAAATCCCCTCCATGAGCCCAGCTAGTTCCCATTATGCTAAGTCGCCGAAGGTTCATGATGTTCTCGGTGAGCGTACCCGTCTTGTCGGTAAAGATATATCGAATCTGGCCGAGGTCGTCCAAGTTGTTGGTGTTGTTTACCTCGGCCGGGGTATCTGATTCTTCGTGGTACATCTCCAAGTCGCTGCTGATCAATGTCATCTGACCCAGCTTGATGGCCTCGAGGCCGACATACAGCGAAAGAGGGATGACCTGGTTGAACATGATTATAAACCCGAGGAAGATTTGCTCAAAAGGCACGCTAGCCCCCGTCAAGTACCATGCCTTGCTCTCAAAGCTGTCTTTCCATGAAAAGTATCCGATGGTAGAAGCGGTCGCGAGGAAGAGTACAAAGAACATGAGCGCGACGACGATTCCGTTTAGGATGCCTTCTAGGGCTGGTGTCTTGGTCTTGACCTCTTTGTTGGCATTCATCCGGATCTTGCATTCCTCCCCCGTGTTGACAACGACGCCGATCACCCTGGGCGTATTCCTTACTGTACAGCCACGGTAGATGACCTCGTTTATCGTCAAGGGAAGTGTTTTGTTGCCCGCCGTAAGGCTACTATCGAACCGATACAGGTCCGTGTTTGGGTCTTCGACAGAGAGTTCTGCTTCACAGGCAGCCAGACTCTGGATGGTACTGCAGTCTGGAAGATTTGCCGGGCTGCGATGATCGAGCTGGAGCGGAATGAGACGCCGGCCATGGGTTTGTAAGACCGGAGACCTGCCCAGATGGGCAAACCATTTCCGCCACCAGCTCATGGGCGCGACAGTTGATGGTGACGTCTATGCAAAATGAAGCAGTGCTAGATAAAGAGATAGGCGGGGATAGAATACAAAGCACAAGGGAATGACATCCAGGTAGACCAGGTCGAACCCGAACAAAGATGACACCTCAAGTAGTATTGAACTTGAGATCAAGCAGAATCGGAGACACAGCAATCGGTGATAAATAACTTGTATGAAGTTGGCTTCAAAAGCTGGCCCCCAAACAATGCAATTGAGACTTGTTCCGTCAATGCCGACGGCTCCGGCAATTCGAGTCTGCCTCGCACGGGGTTGAGGCTCGGAGTATTGTGATGGCCTCCCTGCCGCTAGCCGTCTGTGCCGATCAATCACATCGCGACACCGCCTCTGACACTTGATGGGCCAGATAAATGTCCACATCATCTCGTTATCGGGTTCTGAGTTCAACAAATTGACAGATCGACGGCCCTGGGTGGCTGTGCGCTAAGCATAAGCCAGTAAAGTTGGTGTTAGACCAGGGGAGTTTCAGGCCTGCGACAATCGCCGTATTTGCTGTATTTTTACTGGGCCATCACTGTAAAACAGCCAGGTGCCGGCGCTGCGGACCACATGAGACGTGGCATGGTTGCTGCGTAGGGCGCAGTTTGCCAGTTCAGGTGACGCAACCAGAACCAGGGGCCGAGAGGCACAAAACAATGCTGCTATCAATAAACAATGGCAAAGGATCTTGGCTTGTGAAAGAGCCAGGAAGCCTAATAAGGGCCTTGGAAGGTGCCGATGACCCGATAATAACACAAACCTGGACAGCGCCCTATCGTACTCATTCATATCCTCAATTCTATCCCAGTCAAACAGACACCATCACAATGACCAAACCCTGGGGCAAGAAGAAAATTCCGAATAGTGAAGGGACTGTCACAAAGAGTCGTAAGCCCAAGGACAATCCCTTCAATCAACAAAGGATGCAAGCTTGGGAGTGAGTCCTCAAAGACGCCATTCCTTGCCCTCTGGATCTCGAGCTAACATGCTGGAGACCAATATTTACACCCAAGACATCCATATGGACCTTTCTTCTGCTCAGTCTTGTCCTTATCCCGCTCGGTGCGGTCTGGCTTTCTGCAGACTCGAAGGTCTGCTTTGACAGCCCAGCAATGCTTGCCTTACTAACAAGAGCTTTCGTAGGTCAGATTGATCCGCTTCGACTACACAAGATGCCACGAGATCGAGGCTTACGATGAACTCAAAGCGATTCCTTCAGCCAATATCTACAGCCATCTGCCTGGCAACCCCTCGGCGCAGTGGAAGCGCTCCAACGAGTCTCTTACTTTTGACGGGGTAACAAAAAATTACACGCAGTGCACCATCGAGTTTTCCCTCGATCAGGATCTTCAGCCCCCAGTTTTATTTTACTACCGCCTGACCAAGTTCTACCAGAACCACAGAAAGTATATGACCTCGCTCAACAGCGCACAGCTGAAGGGACACAACGTCTCGTTGGCTTCGGTCAAGAACTCAGGGTGTTCGCACCTGGCTTCAACGATACCTAACGACGGTGGTCCAGAGAGGGCCATCTATCCCTGTGGTCTCATCGCGAATTCGTACTTCAACGACTCGTTTGCAAGCCCACTGAGACTTTCAGAGTCCAGCCGGCCGACGTCATACAACATGTCAAAGCTCGGGATCGCCTCAAATGATGATAAATCTCTGTATAGGCCCAGCACATACCGTATAGGGGCTAAACCAGGTGCTGCAAGCGTCACAATTGTTCCTCCTCCCAACTGGGCCGAACGTTATCCCAGAGGATATCACTCGGGGAACATGTTTGATCCTGAAGCCGATGAATCTTTCATGGTTTGGATGCGTACAGCTGCCGCACCCAACTTTGCCAAGCTCGCCATGAGGAATCTTGAGCAGCCAATGGAAAGTGGCAGGTATCGGCTACAAGTTTTCTCTCGTGAGTCTCGATACATTTCAATGAATGGTAACGGACCACTTCTTACTGACTCACGCTAGACTTTCCAGCACATAGCTATGGTGGCACCAAGTCCATCATTTTGGCTTCTAGTAAACAAATCTCTCCCACTGAGAGCACTCTTCTCGGTGTATCCTACATGGCCTGTGGCGGAATTAGTATCGCGTTTGTCATATTCTCAGTGTTGGTGATGTTCTTGAAGCATCGTTCGCTGAAGGACCACCATTTTCTACATCGACAGTAATGTAATTATTTACCTTACAAATCTCTCAACTTCAAGAACAGTTCTATGACCTTATTGTGTATCACTGAGTGAAACGAGGACAAGAATATGAAGGGGCCCTTCTGCCATGTAAATTCGCTACGTGTCACTCGTAAGACAAGTTAATCCAATGTGATCCAATTTAGTTGTGTTTAGCACCCTGTTAAACTATACTAGGTTGCCTTGATCGGTATATCAAGAAACGTACCAACAGGCCAAGCACCGGTCCCGTTCCACCTATAGAACAGGGTCAAACCTCCTTCGTATTCTCTCGCCAAAATAGTAGAACAGAACTGGGATTGGAACCAAACCCAGCGCGATGAAACCCAGAAGGCTGTTACCCCAGCCCCAGCCAAGTGCATCATATAGCCTCAGCCCGCTCAAGGGCAACAGTCCACCGATGAGAGAGCGGAACAACGTTATTGCGGCAGATCCTGACGACGCGTAGCGAGGATACGAGTCGATGAGGTAGTTTTGAACGCACATCTACCAAGTCAACTAGTTAGCCTCATCTAGGGGACCAAGAACATGAAGACTGCTTACCGTGACACCCATCATTCCGGTGGACAGGACAGCCACTCCAACCATTGGCACGATCCAATGGACTTGGTACTGAACGGTCCAGCCGTAGATGAACAGACCGACTGACAGCATGAGTCCAGTGGGCACGGCCAACCAAGGCACTAGTTTCACCTCGGGCCTGTATGGCGCTTCAGGAGGCTGCGCCTCGCGGGCCCTCTTGACGAGCGTGTCACAGATGGGCCCAACGGATAACACGCCAACCATCATGCCCAGTCCAGCTGGCAGAAATGAGAGCCCAGATTCTCCCTCGCTGAACCCGTAGTTCTCGACATAGACAAAAGAGAATGTTGCTATTAGCAAGTTGAGAATGCCAAAGGCAATGCCGATGTAGAGAGCAATGAATGTGACCATCGGTGTACCGACGAGGAGTTTCAGGGGGCGGATCGCGGCCATCTTGATGACCTTTTTGTTTCTCGTGCCGAGGCTACTGCGAAGCTCGGTGTTCCCTGTTTCTTTTCGTAGACGATTGACTTTGCGCTGGAGGAGTACGGGGGCATATGTTTCTCGCATCACTATTGCTGCTAGTGCGCCGAGAGCAGCACCCTTTAAGAGGTCAGTACTGGGTTTGTGATCATCTGGTTGGGGCATACCATGATAGCCAGAAGTCTAAATACCCAGCGCCATCCTGCATGCTCAACCAGGTAGCCTCCAATAATGGGACCAATGCTGGGACCCAGAAGAGGCCCCATAGCCCATAATGACACAGCTCTCCCTCTCTGGCTGAGCAGAACAATGTCGATGATGCTGCCAACCCCGACAGTAGTAGGAGCAGAGCCTGCCGCTCCCATTAGGAAGCGAAACACAAGCAGTCCGCCCAAGTCACTACTCAACGCAGCGCCGATGCACGTAGCAGTGAAGGCAACATTTCCGCAGTGATAGAGGTACACTCTACCGTATATCTCACTCATAGGGGCAAATAGAAGGGGTCCAAAGGCGTAACCGAGGAAGTAGATGGAAACAACAAAGGTAGCCAAGAGGGGAGAATGGCTATCAAACTCAAGCATGATCTGGGCAACACCCGGGGCAAACATGGAGGAAGCCTACAACGTCTTGATCAGTACCTTTTCCTGGTCCATATTTGATGTACCTTGGGTGTCAGGCTCCCGTACGAGAGGTCTAGAGATGTCGCAATAGGTTAGTCGAGGGGATTTGCAAAGGATTCTTTGCAACTGACGAGATGATGGTGAGAAGTGACATGAGCGCAATGTTGGTCCATTTTCGAGATTGCGGCCAGTTCATGGGATTTTCAACATCATGTTGGCCGTCCCAACCGATGGTATTGCCGTCCTCTTCGCCGTCTTGTCGCGCTCGTTCGCTTTGGGGTTGTTGAACGTCGTTCGATTTGGCCGACTCGGACTCCGAAACTTGCGTTTCTGTCATATTGGCAGAGGATTATAATTCTCAACCAACAAGATGATGTGTCGCGTAGGGGAGACAAGCCAACGACGATGGCCTTGACGTTGTTGAAGCCATTCTCTATATCCAGTTGAGCCGGATAAAGGCAACGGATCCACAGGCAGTCTCGAGCATTCGGAAAACATGAGCCTTGAAATTTTGAGCGATGGCAACAGCAATAGCAACGGTGACGGTGACGGTGACGGTGACAGCCATAAGAGCGCGTACCGAGAAAGGTAAGCCCGATAACGAGAACGAGAATGATGACGAAGCTCCGATAACGAGAACGAGCGCAACCCCAGCCTTGCTGCACCCCTGTCGAGACATATCAAGGGCACAGGTAGGG
>JAADYS010001176.1:0-14620 GCA_012931995.1 Fusarium albosuccineum
GTAATTATAATAATAATAGAGGTACTTAATTCTTTTAAATATACTTAAATAGCCTACTTATAGCTAAGGATAGGTAGGGCGGGGTAATCTATAGCTATGGGCTATTAGCCATAAGTGGCTATAATAGAACCCGGCCGTCATGTGATATAAGGTTGCATTAAGAGCCTAAGCGGGGATCATTGGCGGAGTTTAGCTCTACTATGAGAAAAGGGCCGAGGCATTAAAGCAGCCAAGAACGAGTTGGAGTTCTGCAAGGTACCTGATACGAGGCATGAGCCTCTATTCTCTCGCTTTCGGGGTTGGCAGCTGTAAAAAGCGGCTAAGGTAACGAACGGGCCGCTCCTTGAGAATGCACAGAAAGGGAATATTCTGGAATAATCTCTGGGCAACAATTCTGATGTCTATTTTGACTACTCCCTAGCTAAAATTCCACTGTAATTAGCTGTCCTCAGTCTTCATGCCTTTTTTCTGCTTTGCAAGCGATGCTTGGCAACGAAACAGAAGCTCAGGACAAAGCCAAGCCCAGCCAAACCCACTGAGAACCACAGGGCCCCGCGATATCCAAGCAGCTTGTCATTCTCGCTTGTGCCGCCTTTATTGATGTTCGTCTCAATAGTGCCCGCAAACCCAAGACCAATAGAGATGCTATAGTTGATAATCGTCATGACCACACTGGCGCCCATGCCTTGATACTCTCGAGGCACAGCATTCGAAAACATGATTACAGCTGCCGGAAAAGAGGTATCCATCCCAATGGTAATGATGAGAATTCCGAAGAAGCCATACGTCCAGTAGATCGAGTGAAGAGGCCGGGTAGAGGCGAGGATAGACCCGACAAGGTAGGCGACCTGACCAGCGACCATAATCCACGAGGGAGAAATCTTGCCCATCAACTTGCCGACGGTCAGGGCAGAAATCAATCCAACAGGAATGATAGGGATGAACCAAGCAGCGACAAGAATTGGAGTATTGCCACCATCGAGAGCAAGTTGGCAAACGTAGTAAACCTGTTAATAGATGTTAGCCATATCCGAGTTACGAAGAGGGTGGAAGCGCTAACCCAGATCCCGAAGCAAGCCCAGCCAGTTGCTGTACATGCGAAGACGAAGGCAATATCCGAGTTGAAAGCTGTGAGCGGCAAGATTGGTAGTTTGGCCCAATAAACCTCGATACAGAAGAAGACCACACCGAAGAGAACGCCGAGAATCAGACAAACGTAGACGTAGGGCTGTTGCCAACCGACGACCACAGCCTGGTTCCACGCAAAGTTGAACAGCACCAAGGCTGTCACACCAGTGAGCCCTCCGGGAATGTCCAATCTTTCGAGCGTCTCGCTCAATGGACGACTTTGCTTCTTTCGGGGAGGTGAGGGAATCGTCCACGCGGCAAAGAGGGCGATACCTGCAAGCGCAATTGCCATGCTCCAATAGATCCACGGCCACCATACGAGAGCAAATATGCCACCAAATATGAAGCCAGCGAGAGCACCGAAAGGAGCTGTTCCGCCAAACCAAGCGAAGGACATGTTTTGGCGGGGTCCTGGTGAGAAAGATTGACCCAGGATGGCGAGCGCATTAGGCAGGGTGAGTGAAGGACCCATGCCTTGGAAAACGCGAGAAAAGACGAACAGAACGTGAGTAGAGTAAACCGAGAGTCCAGCCACAAGACACCAAAGGGAATACCAAGTCATTCCAATAACAAGCATCTTCTTGTGACCGAATTCATCTCCTAGCCGTCCGCCGATGAGGATGAAAGTGCCAAGAGTCAAGCTGTAGCCAGCGATAAGCCATGATAGCTGGCCAGGATTGTTGATGCCAAACGAGTCTCCGATAAGACTGACTGTAGTGAGGGTATTTCCCAGACCGGCCTGACTAGTGAAAATTGCTGTGCAGAGTGTTCCAACGAAGAGAAGTTGCCGAGGGGTCGAGAGATTGTCGGCAGGATAGGCATTTTTGTCCTGGACGAGTTGTGGGCTTGACTCAACATCTGGCTGCCGCGATGGCGCGTTTGAGGGGGTGTCAATCTCGGACTTGGGCTCCAGATCAATATCAGAAAGAGATGACATCGTGGCTTGGGGTCGTGGAGATTCACATGTAAAGAAAAATGAGATCCCAGTTGATGAAGGTAATGCTCAATTCCAGACGATTCCATGACCTTGACCGAACGAATATTTATAGCTTATTGTTCTAAACTGTTTAATTTCTTCGATTTAGATTTTGCCTGAGCCCTAGTTTGGTGCTACCCCTTGATAATCGCGTTTTGGTAAGCTTTCGGACCGGATGCACCCGGAGGATTCGCAACGTCCGCTCCGGGTTGATGGGCAACTCCATCGACTATTCAAACTTTCGCGTAGATTCCTGCTATGATGACACAATGAGCACCGTTAGTACTTTTTTTTTTTTTTAGCGACTAAGCCAAGGGCTTACCATACATAAACGGCCCAAGACCGCATTTCCCTCATCTACTAGAGTCTGTTCTTGCCACCAAGAGACGTCTTTTCTTCTACCCCATCTTGGCAATCAACGTTCGCCAGCGTTACAATATTTTCATATTCCTTATATCCTTCATCAACAATTCATCATGAACTCTTCTAGCTCCATCGTTCCTCCCACGGGTCTGGTGCTTGTCACCGGAGTCAATGGCTTCATCGGCTCTCACATTGCCAACAACCTTCTCAGACTAGGCTATCGCGTGCGTGGAACCGTCCGATCCACTGACAAGGCGGAATGGATCTCAGAAGCCATGAATGAGCGCTATCCCTCCGCGACTTTTGAGACGGTTCTTGTTCCCGATGTTACTGCCCCAGGAGTTTGGCGCGACGCCGTCCGGGGCGTTGATGGAATCGTCCACGTCGCCACAGACATGTCTTTTGGCGCTGACCCCAACAAGGTCATCACTCCAATGGTCAATGGCGTCAAAAACATTCTTAAGGCAGCTGCTTCTCAGCCGACAATCAAGCGCTTCGTGTTCACAAGCAGTGATAGAGCTTTGTCCTACGCCATCAACGGAAGGGAGGTGACACTTAACACAAGCATGTGGAACGACCCAGCCGTGGAGAATGCGTGGCGCCCGCCTCCATATGAAGCTGACAGTATCTGGGATGTCTATTCCGCTCTCAAAACACAATGCGAAAAGGAAGTGTGGGCATTTGGCCGAGCAGAGAACCCTAACTTTGTTATCAACACAGTTCTACCCAGCTTCAACGTCGGGCCCATCATTCACGCCAAACAGCCTGGAAGCACTGGAAAGTGGGTAAGAGACTTCTGGAGGGACCCCGGTCATTACGAAGACTTGCAAGGATTTGGGGCCTCGTGGTACATTGACGTCGAAGATACGGCACTCCTACACGTTGCGGCTTTGACGCAAGAGGATGTCAAGGATGAACGCTTGCTGGGGTTCGCGGGCCCGTTCAACTTTAATAGTTGGCTTGATATTTTTCGTCAGGTAGGTGCAGGTAAGGCCTGGCCTGCTGACGATCCCGCACAGGAGCACAATCTGTGCAAAGTTGATACGACAAGGGAAGTGGAACTGCTGAAGCGCTTTGGACGCGATGGGTGGACTAGCTTCTATGACAGTGTATGGAGAAATTGTTTTCAGAGCCGTGAGTAGAAGTGGATCGATGCATTGAATAGTTGTTAGGACATAGTTAGTAATCCTATTATGACCGAACCTTTGGAATAGTCCTGCATGTGACGCAAAGCCAGTGTGATGGATAGATGGTGACGGTATTGAGCCCGATACAACGTCTTGTAACATCATCACCAAAGTGATTTTGCTAAGCAGTTTGCCTGATATCGTAGGCATAATGCACAATAGTTTTTCGGGGGCATGCTTCATCACCTTTGAACGATGAGTTAGTAGAGCTGAACAACACGTCTCGCCACCTCAGTCGTTAACGCGCGATGCCATCACTTATGCATCGGAACGCCCGCTAGTGAAACTTGACTGTTCCACATGTTGAGATGGAAATTGATATGCGGCCATCTTATCGCGATTATGAAGAGAGCGGACCAAGCCTCCGTTCCGTATTAGAGATGGGCGCGGACCGTTGCCACGTGCTGACAAAGGCCGTTAGCTGCGACGCTAACCCCCGGAGCATTCGTAAGGTCCGCTCCGGAAGTCAGCTCCACCACCAACTTAGCCTCATTGGTGATGATGGCAACATCAAGTTGAAAGACAGTTGTGTAATGATAAAATCATGATAAAGTATATATACGGAGCTATGTCTTCCTTCTCATAGTGACTTCAGTCTAACACCATCCGAAGTATTGTTTTCCCTCAACCGTCCCTTTGAACATTCTACACTATCCAACATGGCTCCCTCGTCTCCTGTTGCACTTATCCTTGGCGCCGGCTCTAATGTCGGCCAGCACGTCGCTCGTGCGTTTGCTGCCAAGGGCTATAAAATCGCCCTCACAGCCCGAAGTCTCAAGGAGGAAGACAGCACCCCTGACCAACTTCACATCCGCAGCGACTTCAGTGACCCCAATTCTGTCGTAAACGTCTTTACCAAGGTCAAGTCTCAGCTCGGTGCTCCAGGCGTCGTGGTTTACAACGGTAAAACCCCCATCAGCTCTGTCTCAGATCCATCACTAACACCTCTCTTCAACAGCGGCTGCCTCTGCTCGCCATGATACAAAGAACCCGCTTAGTGTTTCTTTAAAAGACTTTGATCGTGACCTCGCCATCAACACTAGCAGTGCTTTCGTTGCAGCTCAGCAAGCTGTGCTTGGCTTCGAAGAGCTGCCCGAATCTGCCTCGCGAACTTTCATCTTCACTGGAAACTGCACCAACGTGTCACCCATTATCGCGCTGATGGACATCGGCGTCGGCAAGTCTGCGACTGCCTCCATCATCGAGTGCGCCGCAGAGGCATACAAGCCTAAGGGATACAAGTTTGTATTGCCCGGTTAATAACTACTGGCCAAATTACTGACTCTCTTTCCAGATTCTACTACGCTGACGAACGCAACGCCGATGGTTCGCCCGCGTACGGCGCGATCGATGGAGCTGCACATGGAGAGTTCTACACCCAGCTCGCCGAGGAAAGTTCTCAGGGGCCATGGCAACAGACTTTTGTGAAGGGGCTGGGATACAAGAAGTTCTAGCCACTATTGAAGGGGGTGGATCTTGAGAATGACACAACCAAGATACCTAGAATCGTCTCATTACTATAGTCTATCAGTTCTAGTAAATTTTCAGACGAGCAGGTCACACACTGAAGCCCAGATACTAGTGATGCAATGACATGCGTGTACCCAAACGACTCACATTACACATTCCAAGTCCAGATCTGGTGAACAGTTAGGGTAGTATCGTTTTCCAAATAGACCACGGGTGTGTTATTTCACGATTAAGAAACACGCGATTCCAACAGTAACAGAGATGCCATCTAAATAATTTCTGCGAAGTTCTGCATATCTGCCTATCTGCCTATGACGCCAGTGGCACGTCCACTGGGCAGTTGCGCGCGCTTAAGTGCCGATGATTTCTAAGCAATCTCCTCGACAGCATCACGTAAGCCGTCACAACCACCAAAAGCAGGCTCCAATCTAGTAGCCTCATGACGAAATGAAGCTTCATACTCGGTGAGCAGAAACGCTGCATTTATTTATCGCCAAGTCTATTGTTTCAACAAGCGTCTGCATAGGCAGCACAATATGCCAAACAACCATGCGGCATTCCAACCAGAGCCCGGAACTCCCGGGTCTCAACAGTCTATTATAAGGGTACGTCTCGAGGTAGATTCCACGAGAGAGATCAAAATTGACCACAATCATTCTCATATTAGGCATGTGATATGTGTCGCGTAAAAAAGATTCGTTGTGAGCCAACCGAGGAGGGCTGTGCGCGATGCTCCAAGTACAACACACGGTGCCACTTTACCCCCATCGCGTTGAAACGGAAGCCCCGAAGACCGGCTGGGTTCGTGTGCTGATTCCTATCTTGATCATCATTGATTAACTATTTATCAGCTACAAATACATCGCAGAACTTGAAGAGAGACTCAAGAATATGGAAGGTCTCTTGGAGAAGGCTCTACTGCGAAAACCAACTCGCAACGAAAGCCAACTTTCGCAAGGGGAGGGTATCATGGACTTCGAAGAATGTCAAATTGGAGAAGCAGATAACAATCCATCTGCATCTGCTATGGAACTCACAACAGACTATTCAGGTCCAGTGGCGACGTTCGATGACACTAGCACGTTGACGGGTCTCCCGCCTCCCCCATGGTATAGCGAAATTCAGCAGCCATCAGGGGAGACGATGCAGATACACGATCCCATGACTTCTCCCCTTCGTCCTTCTGCTTTCAAGGTTGGCATGGCACTTGGCCCATACTCCCTTCCGACCTTCAAAGACCTCCCCCCAAAATCCGTCGCTCTCGAGCTAGTGATGGAAACCTTCAAAAGTATCAATGACTTCTTTCCACTTTTTGATGAGCAAGATTTCTTACAAAAATTCAACTCTCACTATTTAAACTCAAGCCCCAGTAATCCAGAATGGTGGGCGTGCATCAACGTTGTCCTTTGCATGGCTCATCGTTTCCGCTCGATGCGCATGTTGGAGACTGAGGTGGAGAGTGCCCAGGCCTGTGGATACATCCACAATGCTCTTGCAGTCGTCGCCGAACTTAATATCTTGCACAACAACTTGTCAGCCGTTCAAGCTCTGATTGGGATGGCGCTTGTTCTTCAGGGGACACCAAACCCGCACCCTGCTTCTGTTCTGATTGCGGCGGCGATAAGACTAGCTCAATCTATGGGGCTGCACCGAAAGGCTGAGGACAATGCTTTGACTGAAGCAGAAAGAGAACAGCGCAGGCGCGTCTTTTGGATCGCCTACTTTCTTGACAAAGATATCAGTCTCCGGATGGGGACACCTTTTGCCCAAGACGACGATGACATGGATGCCGAACTGCCAACCGGCAGTCTGACCAAATTGCCGTTCAACAACAATGGAGGACCATGCACTATCGACTTTTTTAAGTCTCGCATCGGCCTGGCCGTTATTCAAGGACAGGTCTACAAGAGGCTGTACTCGGTCCAAGCAACACGACAGACCGAAGCGCAAAGATCTGCAGTAGCCCAGGAACTTCACTGTATACTGTCATACTGGAGGGATGGTGTCGACATTGACTTTGAGGATGATCCCACTACCCCCGTCCGAGCACCTCTCTCGGTGGATTTGTTACACCTCTTCTGTCTACGTTTCATGTACGTTCATTGTCTCGTCAAGATCGACCGCCAACTAGCGGAAGGGGAGCAACTTCTAGCCCCCGAAGGGTGTGTGATGCGAGGTGTATTGTCAGGTTCAGAAAGAGTATCTGTGATTGAATCACGAAAGGCAGTTCGTCTCATTCACATGACACCTTATGGCGACTATGCCTGTGTGTGGTAAGTTACATTTCCGAACTTGAGTTTCAGTTCTTCTAACCGGTTTCTAGGATCTTACTTCACCCCTTTTTCGCTTCTGTGACAACCTTGCTCGAGCATGTAATTAGCTATCCTACATCCCCTCATGCACAGTCTGATATCCAGATTGTCAAGCCATACATCAGGCTTCTCGAGGTCTTGGCCAGTGAGAAAAGGACATGCTACAAATCAGTGGAATCAAAGAGAATGCACCAAGCATGTACCGAGCTGGTGGGGAGGGCAGAACAAGCTACTCAGTGGATAGATCAGCAATGTCCAAATACCTAATACTGGACTAATGATTCTTCAAACTCACAAGAAGGTTACAAACATCAAAGGAACCTAGCCCGGTGTGCATTGCAGTACTCCGCGCTTACGTCATTCCTTATTTCTCCTTACACTCGCCATCGCCCCTGATCAAGACAATCCTACTATACCGTACCCTTGATCGTAACCGGCAGGGAGACTGTCTTGGACTACGCAGAAAAGCCTTTGGCATGCATAATTTGTCCGCAAGCATCATAAAAATTGTACTGATCCATAAAACACTAGCATTACTCTGGCCAAGATGCCACAAGTGTTGATACATGCCAAAAACCATATACCCCGGTCGTTTACCATCATTGCATCCCTAACGGGTTTTGCTTTCTTTTTTGCCCCAGTTGAGATACCACCCTTACCCCTTTATCGTTTTCAGTCTTCTCAGAGCCCTGCCCTTATTTGTTTCCAACTCCGTGCTAATTATACATGCCTTTGACCATCCGGCTTTGTATGCCGTGCTGATCCCGTTGAACTCCTTTAAACTGCACTGCCCTTTTGCCAATCTACCTTTACGTCCTTTTTGACGCAAATTCCGTCGTTCTGGTGGTCTATGTGAGCACTATTTCGGTACTCTGGGCCCAAAATCGACTCATCACTTGGGTTTTCTCCCGCAATGCGGGTGATGGTGCTGGGGCCACGGATTCCAAGCTTAGGGTCGGCTCTAGGAAATCCTCTGTTGTTTTCGTTTGACCCATCGCTCCGGGGAATGTTGTCCATCTTGTAGTTTTGCCCGTCGCTGCCTTCGCCGTGCTTTTTGTAGTATCGATCGGAAGAGAGGTTCGATCCGTGAAAGGTCCGGCGCCATAGAGGGCGAAGAATGGGGATGCCGATGCACATGAGGGTAACCGCCATTTCGGCAGCAGACCAGATAATCAAAGGAACGGTGTCCTCTGTTTTTATGTCAGTCATAGCCATTTGGGGCGTATATCTTCATACCTGTGTAGTTGCCTGTAAATCCTGTTGCGACTTCATAGGTACGCACAATGCCACAGACTCCAGCACTTGAATCAGTTAGCAGGCGTCAACCATGAAACTCACTCAAATACTCACACTATTCCGAAACTCATGCTACCGGCAATGGTAATCTTTTCCTTGTACTTCATGTTCAAACTCCAGATAAAGATCCAGGGGAAGATGGCAAAGAAAAAGTCCGCAATGGCACACCAGACTACACAAGTCAGTTCGTGCAACAAGAAAAACGGGATGCGGCTTCCATACCTCCAAGAAGTATTGCGAACGGCGTGACGTCAATGTTGCAGACACCCTCGACGCGCATCCGGTCGAAGATCTTCTCAGCTGGGATGCATTGGATCCAGAACATGATAGCAGTCATGATGGATACAATCATGAGAGACACCATAGCAATCCAGATAACAATCTTGTGCCAGAGCTCGACCACGATGCGGAGCAAGAACAGCCCAAGGGATGTTTTTGCAACGGCCATTCCAATGACTGCAAACGTCTGACCGATCATCTCGTACTTGATCGCCAGCGCCACTCTGTCAAAAGCGGCGGCGTCAGCGTCAAGGTCGGGCATCGGCTGACCGAAGCCATAGTTGGCCGAGATGTGAACAAAGATAGTGTACAAAAGGATCAAGATCTGGATGTCAAGAGGTTAAAAACCTGAGAACCAAAGGAATGTTCAAGAAAGTTGATGACTTACACCACTAAGCCAGTATGCATGGTCATCAGCCCCAACTTGCTGCAGAACAAAAGCTCTTGTGTAGAGGCGGAGGGCGACAAAGATCCAAGTCAGTGCCGTGAAAACCCACATGATGGCCACGGCCATCGGTCCCTTGCCTCCCATCATATTGGAGCCGGTTTGTTTTCGCACTGACGAGTCTCAAACGATTATAGAAGGATTTCAAGTTTGACACAAGAACCAACAGAGACACGACTGTCTTGGGTCATCTCGTGGCTTTGAGAGGGCCGATGGGGCCCCAGAAATACCAAATCTCATTCTTCATGGAGTCCTTGTGGAGTTCTCATCCAGGCAAACATTTCTTTCAGAGACTCAGGTTGGAGGAAACAAAGCTTTACCTGAAATGCCCCAGAAGTAGTCGATCGGTGGTTGGCTGAGGCATCGAGGCGGGGATGACATGGTCTGGCCTGGTCTACATGCATCTCAGGCCTGCAGGGGCCCTCATCTCGCAGCAAGATTGAGTGTTGCTTCCGGTTGAATTCTCGGCAGTAAGCAACAAAAATGACAAGTCTACGAGGAAACAAGATAGATCAGGTAGTTGCAAGTTTGCCTCGATAACTATGTTGGTTCCAAGTGGCGACGGACATGTAACGACGCTAGTTTAGGGCGACAAACATGTTGTCTCCCAAAGAGAGAAGAGCTGAACAAGATCCAAATCTTGATCAACCGTCTGGAACCTGCTCATCACCGGACAGGGTTGCATTCCTCCTGGATAACTGTGGGCTTGCCGCAGCGGGAGGAGGGGACCCGTGGCCGTTGTTGTCTCGGCTATCCACTTCTCCACAGCGAAACTTTAGATGCGGCATATGCAATATGAAACGGGAA
Organism: Fusarium albosuccineum; assembly: GCA_012931995.1. Lineage (NCBI taxonomy): Eukaryota > Fungi > Ascomycota > Sordariomycetes > Hypocreales > Nectriaceae > Fusarium > Fusarium albosuccineum. Next base: position 10,264 of record JAADYS010001176.1, read on the forward strand.
AGATTGGCGGTTGTTGGTTGTCCAAGGGGCGAGTCGAGACCGGGGTCCTCATCCTGAAAGAGTCCCGGATTTGTTTGCTCGTTCTGGAGTGCAATACGCCCGTACGAGGTCGAAAAAGAAACGTGAGGCGCAGAGGGACACAATGGGTTACATAGTCGCGCTAGCGGATGTTATATGTCCAGTTTGCCGCAACCGTTTCCAATATCCGCTAGTCGCAACGCCTAGACCTACTAGAGACAAACAAAGAATGGCTTGCGCGTGTGGCGGCAAGCCAACAGCCCATGTCCATGTCATCTCGGACTCGAGTCGAGTTCCCCGGCCGAGCATGTTTGTCAAATAACTCGCTTCTTCTTGGTTGGCGCTAACCAGGGGGATGTGCATCCTTGTCCCAACCCCACACCTTCATCAAGCCAACAAGTCGAATCCAGACAATCGGCATGCATCATCACAGCAACGGGCTGAAGCCGCAATGCGACATGGACGGCATAGAAGTTCCTGCATAGCTCGATAAGAGCCATTTACAGGGGCTCGTACGACGCTCTTCGCGGGATAGCTTGCGCGTACCCACCAACTCGTCTAAAACGGGCATCCTGTCCTACGATAAATGAATTGTTATTAGCGACATATCTGGGCTCCAATCCCACATGCAAACAATCTCTCCTGCGTTTCTTTTCCCAAAGCCTGTGCGTTATTCACGAGTGAGGCGGCAATCATGGCGAATCAAACACAGTATCTCGATAGCTCCATCTTGGACTCTGCAGGCGGTCTGCTGCAGAGCTCCCCTTGTCTCTTTTTGTTTTTTATTATCCCCTTCAGTACGGTCTCACTGTGGACCATTGCTGCATACTTTTCTTCGCCACTGAAGAAATACCCCGGGCCTTTTCTTGCCAGTAAGTGATAGATGACGTGCTGAGCTCACCTTTCTTTTTCACCCCGTATTCAAACCTACACACCGACAGTATTGCTTTTGTTTGACCAGCAACTGACCTTCGGTAAAGGATTCACCAGGTTGTGGTACCTGTACCAAGCCTCGACCGGAGACTCTCACCTTGTTCTTGAGGAACTGCACCGGAAATATGGACCAATCGTTCGCATCACGCCCAGTATCATCGATGTCGACATTCCCGAGTTGATCAAGACCATGTTTAGTATCAAGGGCAATTGGTTGAAGGTCAGTGCGATGGGTGTCCCCGTAGTGAAGGTCATGGCTGATTCGAGCCCTTTAGACCCCTTTCTACCATGGCAGTAGCGCTTTGGTGAACGGACAGATCGTCCTCAATCTCTTCAGCCAGACGGATCCTGTAAAGCACAGGAGAGAGAGACAGCCTATTGCCAAGCACTACTCCAGTGCTGGAATAACCGTCCTTGAGCCGCACATGGACAAGGTGATTGACCAGCTCTGCGACCAGCTAGAGAAGCGCTTCATGGATGGTGACAACGCTGGCAAGGTCTGCAATATTGGACAATGGATCTTGTTCTGTAAGTGATGCATCATGTTGCGGCTTTCCACCTGCTGACGATCTGGTTTCATGTTAGACACTTGGGATGTAGTTGGCGCTGTAACCTTCTCCCAGCCCATCGGCTACCTGGAGAAGGGATACGACTTTGATGGAACCCTCCACAATGCCGACAAGGCAATGGACTACTTCACAGTTGTAGGCACCATGCCGTTCCTGGATCGCGTCTTCGACAAGAACCCCATTTGCCACATCGGACCCCCCGGCTTCAACACCATTACCGGCATCTCCATCAAGCACCTGGTGGATCGGTACCAAGGCAATGACAAGGAGTACCATAACCAGGAGACCCCAGATTTCTTGGACAAGTTCATCGAGGCCAAGAATGCGAACCCCGACCATGTGGATGATGCACAAATCGTTTCGTGGCTGATGGTGAATATGATTGCCGGTGCTGACACGACCGCCATCACGATCCGCAGCTCACTGTACTTCGGCCTTAAGCATCCCCGCGTCTGGAAGCGTCTCACGGATGAAATCCTTGCCGCCGGATTCAATGGCCGAACACCGCCCAGCTACAAGGAGGTTAAGGCGCTCCCGTACGTAGATGCTGTCGTTCGTGAGGCACTCCGCATGCTCCCTGGTGTGTCAATGACCATGGAGCGGTATGTTTCCCGTGAAGGTTTCACACTGCCCAACGGCGATTACCTACCTGAGGGCACAATCGTGGGCATGAGTCCATACATCCTGGCTCGCAACAGATCCATCTACGGCGAGGATGCGGAGTTCTTCCGCCCTGAGCGATGGCTATGCGACGGGGCAAATGGCGAGACCGAGGAGGCATTCCAGAAGAGACTGCTCCTGATGAACCAGACGGATCTGTCATTTGGAGGCGGCAGCCGCATCTGCATCGGAAAGCACATGGGACTTTTCCAGACTTACAAGGTCCTCGCGACGCTGATTACTCTGTACGAGATTGAGTTGGCGGACGTGAATAAGGAGTGGAAAGTGATCAATAGCTGGTTCCCCAGACAGGAAGGGCTTGAGGTCAAGATTCGGAAAAGAGTGCGGTAAAAAACGATGAAGTTTTGTAGGAATACAGTCAAGCGGCGATACGCGAGCCCAAGTGTTGGAATAGCGCAGCTGCTCAAAGACTGGGTGCGGTTCAAGGGAAAAGGCTGGTTTTAAGTGAACGAAGCGCGCAGGGAAATAGCACACGACGCTCCTTGATGGTCTGATTTCAATGCATCTACATATTAAATAACTTACTTGAGAATGCAATTTAGTTTCGGTTTAACTGCTGCATCTGGGGCCGGAAGTGGTTGAGTTGCGTTCCTTGTGGAGGCGCAGATTCTGGACCTGTTCTGGGAGAGATGTAAAAGATTGATCATTTGAGAGGGACCCTGCAGTCGCTTACGCACGGTCGGACTCCCTCAGTATATACCCCTGCTGGGCTTGAAAGAGGTTGCGGCGGCAATGTAGATTAGGTGACGGCAGTCTGGCCCAAACCTAAGTGACGCGTGTGATACCGACCAGGGCACTGACGCGACGAATCAGAGTGGGAGAAAGAGAAATTGTTAAGGCGAGCATCCATTGGGGCAAGGAGTCCAATAGTGCCCAGGCATGCTATAGTTGCATAGCTTTTACGGAAAGCGTTAAAAACCTAACATGTTATTGAGCAATGGGTGGACTTGGCGGTCCTTACAACCATATTCGTCGCCTCACCAAGTCGCGTCATCGCGACGCCGCCTACATTACAATGGCCCCAGGATATTCTTATGTAGCGATTAATTTGCTTTGCATTATATAGGATGATCAAGACGACTGGAAGTGAGAAGCCGAGGTGTGGTGATTGTGTTTGGTAAGGCGGTTTTTATCCTTATGGCCATGGACAGCCTTGACAGCGATGCTGGGTTGACGGTCACTGCGATATCCCAAGAGCAATGAGCCCCTATCCGCTTGTGAGCTTAGAGATCATAAAATGGACGATGATTCTGGCGATGAAGTACCCGCAAAGTAATCCAAGAGTCAAACTAGCCAAGAGCAAGCAGGCGGTGGCAACATGGTCCAAGACAAGAGTGGCCACGAACAAATCCGAGACTGCAGGTGGCACGAAAACAGTCGACCGTTCCTCGTCATAAGAGACAGTTAAGACTCAAGGCATGGTTTCAGTCAGCTTACGAAGCCCTCGCCTATTAGGTTAGATTATTCCAAGCTCCTAGGTAATACCGAACACCTTCTCGAATATCAGGAGCCCAGCGGTCTAACCGAAGAAGAGATATAAACATGCTGTCCAAAAGTTAAAAGCTGGGGTTCTTTAGGATCTTTTGCCAAGCAAGTGACTGATCTTCGACGTGTACAGCTTGCATCTGTGGCATGATGATGCAGCATATCTAGATTTGTTCTGAGTACACTGCTGATTACCTCGTCATAGTGCAACAGCTCAAACATACGGTAGTAAACTTGCACATGGGATTGTGAGCAAGGATGAAATAGTAGCGGAGAGGAGGAAGGTCCGTTAAGGATATCCAGAAACGAACTATTCTCTGAAGACTACCTATGCGACACCCAAAAGATGTTGAAGTGTGGTGGTGCATAGATCTGGTATATTTAAAGTCCTGATAAATAAGTAAATTATAGTAACATGAATGTGATTACCTTATTCCCATGCCTCTAGGCTTTTGGTCCTCTATCAACGAACCAAATGTGGTGAGTCTTGCGCAATACTAGGATACTTCAACAAATATTAAAGATGAGGCCACTTGCAACGATTACCATTGGCCATATAAAGTTACATATAAATATTTTGCTTCAGTATTATGTAGCTGGGCTGACGTGAGGTGGACATAGAGGCTTCTAGGTGCGGACATGTAAGTGAGAAAGGATAACGTATATGATAA
>JAADYS010001178.1:0-17118 GCA_012931995.1 Fusarium albosuccineum
TATTAAGTTTTTAAGATTTCTAGCTTAGGTATAAAGCCTATTTTATTCTTTTTCTTTATTTATTAAGATACCTATTATAATACTTTTATCCCTCTTGCTAGGTGCTATAAAGTATAGAAATAAATAAATAAATAAATAAATAAAAAAGCACCAAGTCATTTGCTCAAAAGACCCGCGAGAGAAGTGGCTGTGCTTCACAAGCTCTCATTGAGGTCGACGCGATGCTTTGGGGAATCATGTGTCAAGCAATTCCAGTTGCGACGCGGGTGTGGTAGTCAAAAGAATGGTAGCTGCGCGGGTTCATAGTGCTCCCGATCACATCCCCTTGTTTATCATAAACTCGTCTCATTCGTAAGAAATCATTCAGTCCTTGGACTTGTGCATGGAGCCAGTGACATAGTTCTCCTCGAGGGCGTTGATGCGCTCAATGTCCTCGGCGGCGAGCTGGAAATCGAAGCTCTGGAGGTTGCTCTCGATACGGTGGGGGGTCAAGCTCTTGGGTAGAACAACGTTTCCGCGAGAGGCGCTCCAGTTGAGGAGGACCTGAGCAGGAGTGCGGCTGTACTTGTTGGCAATCTGGACAATGGTAGGGTCCTCGAGCTTATTGCCTCGGGCCAAAGGAGAGTAGGCCTCAATCTTAATGCCGTGCTTGTCGCAGAGGTCGACAAGGGCCTGGCGCTGACAGAAGGGGTGGACCTCGACCTGGTTGACGGCAGGGGGTACACGGGCATTCTCAAGGAGGTTCTCCATGTGGGCGGCGCCAAAGTTGGAGACACCGATGGAGCGAACCTTGCCCAGCTTCTGGGCAGTCTCCAGAGCACGCCAGCTTTCCAGGCGCTTCTGCTCATCCTCGGCGGGGGAGTGGATCAGATAGAGGTCAAGATAGTCGAGACCGAACTTGTCTAAGGAGGTGCACAGGGCCTCAAAGGTGGCCTCGTAACCGTGGTCAGAGTCCCATAGTTTGGAGCAGACGTAGACCTCCTCGCGGGGAGTGCCAGTCTTCTCAAGCCATCGGCGGATGGCACGACCACAAGCCTCCTCGTTGGCATATCGAGCAGCAGAGTCGATGTGACGGTAGCCTGCGTCCAGCGCGGCAGTGACAGCGTCCTCAGTCTCCTGGCCGTTGGGGGCCTTGTAGACGCCGAGGGCGACCTGGGGAATGTAGTTGCCGTCGTTGAGCTTGACGGAGGAGACAGAGCTGGAGTGGGAGCGGGCCTGGGACTTCACGACAGGCTTCTTGACGAAGATCTCACGCTCGGGAGAGGTCTCGGGGGTGATAGCGGAGGGAGCCATTGTGGAGGTGCTGAGTATGGTGTAAGACAAACGCTGTTTCTTAAAACTTGGAGCAAAGAAAGAAGGGCCTCGAGGGTATCGGAGAAGTGAGTTCGATAGAGGCTTTGTTTAATGGACTGGATTGATGAGAACAATAAGCCGGAAGCTCTGGGGAAGTCTCGAGGTCTTAAATACTCGAATTCACAGCCTCGATATCGCTCCCATGTCCGGAGTGCGCTGCTTTCGTCCGGATATCCCTGACCATCCCTAGTCTCACACGTCTGGGAGCTGAGTACGTTCATCCATCTCGCAAACTCGCCGAGATCCTTCACGGCCATCCTTGACGCCCGATTCAGATGCCGTACATGCAAAGATACAGTCGATACAGTATCAACACCGCCTCCGTCATTGCTCTGCATACGCCGATGTGGATCCCGGAGTAACCCCTGGGGACCCCATGCTGTCGACTCAGCCGGAGCACCTTATTCAGAGGGTACATGTTGAAATGTCCGTGAGTGGGCACTCGTAGGCACTGGTGGAGAGGACTGGTGATAACGCAGATGCGGGATTTTATCTCGAGGATCCAGTGTTTTGTTTTCGTGTCTCCAGCTGTACGACGAGCCGCACACCGGGAGTCGAGGCAGAATGACGGCAGGGTGGAACTGGCGATGTGCCTCTGGGAGCAAGCAGCCAGGGAACAGGCAGTCTGTGCCAAACGGCTCCCTGCGAGATCCCTGAGAGATCCAGATAAAGATCCACTAAAGGATGGACCCTGAATATCAACGCCAGCGAGTTTGGCGACGCTTCAAGGGGGTCTTTTTGGAGCCCTCTGACGACATTCTAGAAGTTTTGGCATCAAACTTTGAGGGCTGTGGAGCAGCGTCATCTCGATATCGACGATACGAGGTGGAAGGAGCGCATCTTTGCGAGTTCGCTGTCGTCTTTTAAAAACAGCCAGGAGCGTGAGAATCTGCAGACATGGAGAGCTCGCAGAGCCGCGTTGAATGATGCACATGTGAAGATGGGTTTCTGCTGAGAAATACCATGCCTATCCGAGCTCTAGAGCTTGGGCGGGACGGAGGGAAGGAGCAATGGAGCTGTCCAAGTTCGGGTTCCGTTCAAATTTACGGAGGGTACGTATCTCAGAAAACGTGAAAAATTTCCATTTGGAAGGTGGACCTTCCTGTAACAGCGGTGCACTGTGTTTATGCGCACTGATCCATCAGCTACACAGTGCCCAGCATGGAATACGTAATACCGGCCAATCGCGCCTGCCGTCAGATATCTCGTCCCTTGCACCGTCAAACCTCCTCGGCCATCGTCCAACCTTCACCCCTGCAACATCGTGAACTAGTCCGTCCGACGTTGGGACCGCCGTAAGACGACAACCACGATGGCACGAATGGCTGGATCCACGGCGACGCGGCTGGCATAAACTGAAGCCTCCGTTATCTCCTCTGCTCCACCTGCCTGCGACCTCATCACGCAGCCAGACCCTCTTGTATTCCTCCGCCGCGCATCCGGCACCTCAGCGATTGGCTCTCGCAACCTCTCCCAGCCCTTCACCAATGCTTGCCGGACCCACGTGATGGAGCACTCAGGATATCTGACGGTTTTCTCGCCAGCGGCGTCAGTTTTTAACCGAGGGAGACAGTTGTCCGGCCGTCCTTCGCGCACCGGGCGGCTTCCTCGCCCAAGAGTGGATTCACTTTCTCGGAGACGGAGCCCACGCCCCGATCTCGTTGGCCGGCCCTGCTCCGTTTGCCTGGTTGCAAATGTCTCAGGCCTGGACCGAATGTACCTCTGTGGAGCCCAAGCGGGTTTCTCAGCCTGTTTCTGCGCAGTTTCCTTGACTGTATCTGACGGACTCTTACTCGATCTGAACGGGAAATGGAGAGACGGACGGGCGTGTGTTGGGCCTGCACAGCAAGACCCCCCCGTCGTTATCCATCCTTCAGTTTGTGATACGGGGTCTAGTACCAACAGAACTGGAGAGACTTGCGGCTTGGTCTGGCGTCACCGAGTATGGCCTGGGGTGCGGTCAGACTACCCAGGTATCGTGTATCCTATGGACTTACACGCAACTCGTGTCTCTCGCCCTGAGATTTTGGGCAAGACCCTTAGACCCTTGAGAACTCTGAGGTCCCTGACGACCCTGGGGAAACTCTTCACATGCTCCTCAGGGCCTTCTGTCTCTGAGGTGGTTGCTTCGATCGATCGAGTAGCCTTAGCTGATTTTTCACGGATCTGCAGTCTGTTCTGGCCTACTCTAGTAAGTCCGTTTTCTCGGCGCATACCAAATGCGCTATTCCCGTCGACTATGGCGGCTTTCCTGTCACTTTTAGTTCCCCTACCTAGCTCGGCCGCGACTCAGATGTCCAGTTCAAGCACATACTGTGCATTGGTGGGCTAGTCTGATCTCGGTACCAGACGAGGGAACTTGCCGATCCTGAGACAAGGGATCGACGCTCAACAACTGCCAGGGATCTGCGTGACGTAGTTTGAGCTATCCGCGCGGCCAAGCATTCAAAATTAGCATGGTACCCAATCGACGAAAGGCAACCTGTCAACATCGTGCCGAACGCCGGTATATCGTACCAGGGAGGCCTCAAATCTCTCACTCTGATTGCGACACCGGTTAGGATAGGAATAATTGCTCATGGCGGTGTCCTTGGCTAGCGACTCGACTGCCGAATTCGCGATGCAACATTGTCAATCCGAGGAAGCTCTTGAAACAGCAAGATCTGCCAGTGTCATCTTTCACCGGGAGCACGTCTCGTTCTTCGATCCAAGTGGACCGGTGCCACGATCCTTTCTAATTTTGAGCTTACTACACCACCTTTAGTTCAACCAGAGTGATGGTGCTAATCAGAAGAGCTGCTTATGGCTGATAGTAAGCTATGATAAGCTTTCCTTCGAGACAAAGCAGCGAGGAAGAGTTCGAACGACATAACAATGCTCCTTGAAACAAAGTGCAGCTTCGAGGTCGAGGGACCGAACTCGATCATCTCTCACACAGCCATGCATAATGACCCTTGTCCAGCTCCATCTGTGTTTATTCACCCTGCTTCGCGTCGTCCTGAGGATACAGTCCTTTGTGCTCTGACAAGCGTCCTACATAGTCTCCACATGCCATGACGGTGGCCAATACCAAAACGATAGCGCGCGGCAAGTTACTGCAAAGCTCTCATGGAAGACGACGTCACTTTATGAGACCCGCCTTCGTTGGCTTCCATTGCAAATATTTTCCTTGGAGACTACCGTTCAACCAGCCGCTGGGTAAGGGCAACCCCTGCGCTGACGGTGCTGTCCCGCTGCCTCTGACTCGCTCCCTACAACCGCACCACAACCCCGAGATGTATCGGATAAGAGGATAACCAACAGAGGTTGTCGCGAACCGTGTTCACGCCACACTCCTTGCTGCGGCCGCACCGAGGCTACACGTCTCGTCTCCAGTGTTGTATCCACTCGAGGGAGAAAGAGGCAGAGATCACTGTCGCGGAGCCGGTCACTGTTTGTCAGTCTCGACATGATGGATCCAAGTTACAGAATAAACCACAATCACATCCTCAACACCGACTTTCATGCTCGCTGCAATCTGCCCTCCTCATGCTGCCTGTTTGGGCATGGGAAACGACAATCTCACTCCCGCGGGATGCAAGGACACACATGGTGCGTCTGCCATGACTCTAAACAGGACGGGGTATGTATTCCCACCAGGACTTTCATGGGGTAGATGTGGCTCGGTTGGGAAAGTTCCTGGCCCATTGGTAAGTATAAGGAAAGAAGTCCTCGGGATCCTAGTCACCCGGGATATGTCTTTGCTTACGAAGACCCCAGGGCAAGAGGCGATGCTGCAATGCCTCCCCGAGGGTTGCAACAATGTGTGTCTGTGGACGGTAAAAATCTCCTCCGAACGTGACTTCCTTGAAAACGGCAATATTCCGGCTTTTCGACACTGCATTGCTTGGTGGAGCCAAAGGGTAAAGTATCCTGGGTTACTTTCTCTATCTGAGGGTTGTTTTCGTACTATCTGTGACCCTCTATATGCTGTTCCTAATATATCCTGAAACGCCTTCTTATGACCTGTAAACTCCTAGAATATTAAATATATGTATAGCGATCCTGAATACCCTTTTTGGTACAAAAGAAATGCCTCGGGCGTGAAACGAAAGCCCAACCAAGAAATTAAAGCACCTACAATCTTCACATGAAGTCTCGTTAGAATTGTCCTCGTCTCCGCGGATCGGCAGCAGCAATCCCCAACCGCACGGGCCTCCTCAATGGGGTCACGATCTCGTCGTTCTTTAGCACAGACGCAGTTTCGGCGATTTCCTGCGGATAGGCGAGCCCCACGGTAGGCGAGGTTGACTTCGGCCTGCTAGTAGGCGGCGAGTGCCCAAACTCCACGATGTGTCCATTGAAATGGATCCCCCCAGACCCAGACCTCACCATCTCCACCCCCTCGGACGTGTGGGACGACCTGGGAGCAAAGTCCCGCCGAGAGGCCCGCTCATGGCCCCATGGGTCTGCATGTCGCAGTTGCCAGGCCTGGTAGCTCGTCGTAGGGGCGTTGTCGATGCCGGAAAGACGTGGTGAGGGCTCCGTCGCTGCGGTCGAGGGGGCGCGGTGCGTCTGGATGGGAAAGGGAAGCATATGTGACGTCGTTTTGCTGATGGTGGGACTGTAATGACCCGACGATATGCTGGTTACCAGTTCTGGGTTAGAGGAGGGATTGCGCGACATTGGCTGAGATGAGTAGCCATCCGGACCTGAAGGCGATGAAGCACGCCAGGAAGACGGCCTCAGAGTGCTGCTGGCATTGCTTGTTGGGAGGGAGCTAGAAAGGCCCTCCCCAGTGAATCCAGCCCGACGGCGAGCATATAGAGGCTGCTGATTGTACGTGGAAGGTCTAAGACTGCTCGTCGAGTTATTAATGATAGGTAGGCCTGGGGCCTCAACACCGATATCCGAGTCCAAGGATGTGTCTGAGCGACTTGCTCCGCCATTAACCGATATACGCCCTTCTTGAGACCTGGAGCGCCAATTTCCCATGTTGGTAGCGTTCATCGAGGAATGCGAGTCCGCACCGACGGAACTGCTGCCCTCGAAGAAGGGGTTCTCCGCGATAGGTTCTCGGCTTCTCTGTGGTATATTACGTTGCGGCTGAAGCCCAAGACTCGAATTCTGTAGGCTGCGGCCGCTGAAACTGCCTATCGTCGCTCCGCTTTCAACGACATCGAGATCTGTCCTCACGCCAGACCCATTTGGCGTCGTGTAGAAGGACTCGCGGCGGTTCTTATCGAGCTCGGAGACCTTCGGGCTGGGCTGACTCGCATGTTGAATGAGATGAAGATGGTCCTCTGCACCAAGGGATGAAATCGTGCTCGTCCTCCGTGGAGATGCCAGAGTAGATCCCGTTGGAGAAAACTCGCCCAGGACCAATTCTCTGCTGATGCTCACTCTTGGCTCGGAGACGTGCTGCGTCGTCTCTCGCCAAGAGCCCGCCCGGTCATGATAACGCTTAATGGACTGCCTCCGCACAGTGCGGTGCGAGACGTCTGTGCGATCGTCGTCTTCGAGAAACTCTGGCGGTACTGGAATTGTGCTGTCATCCGGATACGGGATGTGGTAGTGGTGGGGGTCGGGTCCCAGAGTAGGCAACCTAGCTTGCGGATCCCGTAAACTCTGCTGCCAGTCTTGGATCCCGGCGCCGTCCACGGTCGCGACCGAGCTCGATAGAGATGCACTATTGGTTCTCTCAAAGACGGACACGTGGGGACCCTGCCCCCATCCCCCTGCCGACTCTGTCGTCATTGTGCGTGCGAGGGTGGAAATATGCCCCTGAATATCCCTGAAGCGGCTTTCAAGAGCGTTCTCGGTCGCAATCAATTCACGCGTCGGCTTTTCGATACCCTTGATGTGCTTTAGCATCTTACGACAATGGGCAAGGTATCTTCGGTAATCGTCTGGTAGACCCATCTCCAAGTTCTCCCTGGCGCGGCGATCGCCTTCCTCGAAAGACTTGAGGAAGACAGTTACGGCGCGCTCAAGCCAAAAGTCGAATTGGCCTTCTTGCTTTAGAGCCGCTAAGAAGAAGCTCTGGACGATGCCGTGAATTTTGATCACGTCTAGAGGTTCGGTAGATCTCATACTGGTCCTGCCCGTATCTGGGCTGCTTGCGGATGGCACCTCGTCAACCTCGTCACGTTCGATGAGGGCAAAGGCGATGAGAACGGTAAAAGTCTTGTTGAGGCTTCGCTTGCCCATAGAATCACGAGTACGGACAGGGGTGCGCTTGTCAAGTGCTGTTAGGCCTGTACCAATGTTAGCCACGACGCTTTAAGTTGTCTGTACTGTATCACGAACTTACCTAGAGCAAGCATTTCAACAGGAACACGCCCGCCGAAGAACGACAGCAGATACATCAGGTTGAGTGCCGCTGTCTCGCCGCGCTCCTCCAACTTTTCTCGGACAGCCTTGTACGCACCTAAACCGCCTGCACGAGGCCGTTTTCTGTAAGAGCGGATATACTTGGAAAGTGGTTCTCGAGTTGCCCTCATCTGACCGGCAGCTGCGTGTATAGCCAGCGGCAAGCATTCTGTAAGCTGGGCCACTTCACGAGCTCGAGCAAGGTCGTCTTGTGTCCAGGGCCTCTTCCGATCCATCTCCTCCAATAATAGAGTTTGGGCGGCCTCTTCATCGAGAGGCCCGAGTTCCAATTTTTGCGGGTTGTTAAACTTGTGATCGCCCGCAATGGACGTGTCGGTGGACGTCAGGATCATGCTTGTATTTGGCGCATCGGGAATACAGTCGGCTAAGTCGGGGGTGTCGTGCAGGCCTCCGTCTAGGATAAGAAGCCACTTCTCGGACCGATTAAGCCAATCTCGAACCAGAGGGATGACTTTGTTGAGATCCTGCAGAACTTCCTCGTCTTGAATCTCGATCTCCCCTCGAGAAATCGCGTGCTTGGCGATCCTCAGGAAACCATCCTCAAGGTCTTCTGGAGCCTTGGCTCTGACCCAGAACACTCCACCTGGGTAGTTATGTCGATGCTTGAAAGCGTACTCTCTTGCGAGGTGTGTCTTACCACCTCCAGGAACCGACCAGATCAGAACAGCTGATGTCCCATCCTTCTGGCGCTTCTTGTCCATGAGCATCTCGTGGAGCTCATTCAGCTCATGCTCTCGGCCTTTGAAGAAGGAATTTGGCCGAAACCGCTCCGGGTGAACAAAGATGGGCTCGATGCTGGTCCCTAGTACTGGTCTCGGCATCTCGTGTAGAGTTGGCTTCACGGACATCTCATCTTTGGCCGAGGGAACGGGATCAGGCTGCGAAGGCCCTAGAGAAAGAGTTTCGGCCTGGCTCACATGCGACATGAGTTCCGTTGCCTGGATCATGGTGCGTGCTCGTCTCTCGTCTTCCTCGGCCTTCCAGCGCCCTTCGATTGCAGAGGGAGCGTCAAGAGCCCATTTCTGAACAGCCGCCGATATATTACGGAAGCCAGGCGAGCTCATGCCCTCAAACTTGCACATTCCAGAGTGTGTTGCTTCGATGCCATAATAAGTCACACCGGGTAGTTGGGGACTGGCTGAATTCACGTCCACGATAAACGCTCTGAATAGAAACGGTTAGCTAATGAATGATAGACGACAAAGGGAACCGATAGGGACTTACTTCGAAGCCTTGATATCTGTCTTTTGGTTTTCATGCACCATATGGATGCGAAAGCGCTGGTAAATATCCAAGAAATGGTTGTTGATGTTGGCCAAAGTCTCGTTGTCCTTTTTGAGCGTCCTCAACAGCACCGACTCCGAGTCGTAAAACTTCTTTGGCATTATCGCGTCCGACATGGCTTGAAGAACGTGTGCCCAAGTGGCAGCATCTGCGCCAGTATGTGGCGTGCCAAGGAATACCAGCCCATAGGTCGAGACGAAGATGGACCGGTGGTCCTCAAGTTGAGGCTCGTGTAGGTCGGCTGAATAGAGTAGTGCTCTTTTAACAAGAATGCCGCCTAAGCTGTGGCACACCCAGATAATGGGATTCTTGAACGTGCCCTCCCTTAGTCGGTGATACATCAAAGTCGTTACAAGAGTCTGGGCATGCTGATAGATGAAGTTGTCGCTGGCGCTACGATCGTTCCGCTTCGAGTACACATCTGCGTTGTATCCGTACACCATGATGTTGGCCTTCACGTCCTTGAGTGATGTAGGCAGCAGGTCAAGCGGCCAGAAGGTGCCATTCTTTGCCGTCCATGTTTTCTCCGGTGAGCCATTGAGGCCGTGGACAAGGACAATATCGACCTTGGCATCGGCGTGTGTGTATACGGATGTGATGTCGTAGCGGGTTATCTCGCGGTTCTCCGAGCCCTTGAAAGGTTGGCTGGTCAGTTGATGAACGTCTAGAGGCGCAATATTTGACGAGCTGGAACTAATCTTGAAGCACAAATCATGACCACTTACCATGATGTGTCGTGGAAAACGGGGACACCAGGGATACGGTTCTTTGCTGCAAACATCGGTGAGTTCTTGACGAGGAGAAGAAGACAGCTCGGCAACTAGGGACACGATGGCTTATAAATGGTTCATGTGGTCGGTCATGGATGAGGCTGCTAGAGTAGCGCTGCCTAAGAAGGGTGACTGGTCACACCCTCGGACAGCGCGACGAGGCTGTGGCGTTCCCATAGTCGTCAACCGCACTACGTGCGACGCGCCATGAAGTTCTGTCACAAGACGCGGAGGACACGGGAACCTGAAGCTGATGGTGTGGAGCACTGCCTGGGGAAGGGTTGCGATGCCAATAAGCAGGTGTAATACTCGCATAGGGGTGTGGCTGAGCCCTCGCCCGGCTGGGGTAAATGTGCAAGGCTTTTCATCGCCTTGGGCCGGGAATAGACTCATACTGACGATTAAAGCTCCTCATGACCGCTTCGGGATCAAATACGGCGATCGTCGCATCACTATTGGGCGTCTGACAGGGTGAGACTCTTTGGGGTAATCGGAAGTCGTATTATTACTATAGTTGGTCGCAAGCTGCGGGTTGCCGCTTCGAAGGTTCGAAGATCATGCAGGCGGCTTCCGCGCGGGTATGCAGGATCCTGTATGCGGATCCGGGTGACACAGGGTCCCTGGCAGTCAAAGAGAGTGGTTAATTAGTCTATACAGGATGTGAGATTGTAAAGCCGGGCCATCTGACGTCCAACAACTTTGTTGCACACTGCTTGGGCGATTTGGCAGTATACTTTGCGGCTCTTTGGAGGATAGAGCCTGGTTTCCTGTAGAGGGTTTCTATGTGTTTCGAGGGCCGCGCGTATGTCTCTTGGCCCAAGCCAGGCATGGCAGCATTGCCCGGTGCCTACACAAGGAGAATAGGCGCTGGTCAGAGCTGAAAGAGAAGCACAAATAGCAAATTCGAATGCCTGGTTTGGCGTGCTCGCCCCAAATACTGAATCTGCCCTCGGTCACGAAGCTGGGTGACTCAGGCCCGGTCATAGACATCCAGTCTTGCCCTCTTCCGCCACCGAAGCTGATTGCCTGAAAGGTCAGATTGATATGCCGACTTCCGGATTTGTCGCATGAAACTGCCAAATAATCCAGTTCTCTCAGCTCGAGCCTCTTTCCATTGATCTGCCTTGTGGGTTTGCCAGTTCTTCTGAATAATTGGTTTCTCGCCTCGGGGCGGGTGTCGCCTTGGAAATTAGCCCTTGTGAGCCTGTGCTCTGTGGCTGCCATACTCTGACTCAATTCTTTCAATCCGTCTACAACTGGCAACAACTGCGTCGATATTGAGGCTATCGCGAGGGGAAGGAAATATTATTGGATGCCGTAAATGCCTCCCCTTGAGCATGTGCCTTGATTGGGGCCCGAGATGTCGTGCATCAAATGAATCTGGAAGAATCGTCGTGGCAGGCGAACGTCCAGCACAGCCCCTTCTACAACAGAAAGAGCTCACTCCCGTGGCGCGAGCATGACGACGTACTCTCTCGAGCTGTGTCCGAATTGCATCATGTCCTTGTCTCTGAGTTCCAAGTATCTGCTGTCTGGGATCTTGCCGTCGTTCAAAATCGTACCGTTGGCGCTCTCGAGATCGATCAGATACGGCTTGACCTTTCCAATCTTGTCGCCAAACTCGTTCCTCTTCTCAGTGTAGCGGAACTGAATGACGGCATGCTGCTTGCTGATACTCGGATGCTCGGCGGGCAGGTCCACGACTGCCATTTCCCGCCCGACGAGCCAGCAGCTCCTCGCGCTCAACTCGATCGTGTCCACAATGTCACCTCCCTTGAAAATGAAGAGCTTCCACTGGTCGCGGGGCGAGGGTTTGCGCGCCTCCGGGGGCTCGTGGTACTTGAGCGTGATTGTCGAACCGTCCGCCTGTGCCACGGCATTGGATGCTGCTGCCAAGACGCCGGTGGCCCCATAGTTGGGCTTTTCCTTTGGTTTCTCGGGCTCTTCGCCCTTGGTGATAGCGAACGAGTCCTCCTGTGATGGGAGCGGACCCGACCGCCTCACAGGACTGCGCTTAGCAACCCGCTTGTCGTTTCCATTGTCATCGTCGTCTCGTCGCCTTCGCCTTGAATCTCTATCTTCTCGTGATCGTCGACGCCTGTGTTCGCGGTCACGGTCTCGATCTCTATCTCTGCTTCGTGACCTCCGCCGTGAGGCGTCTGGAGTCCTGGACCGTCTCCTATCACGCCTGTCGCGTGACCGACGACGTTCTCGGCGACCGGAGTCGCGATCTGAAGGTTTCGATCGGCGATCACTCTCTCTGGGTTCGTCGTCTTGGTCGTGCCGTCGTCGGCTGGGTCGAATGTTTCGTTCTTCGTCGGATGCCATTGCTGCCTACAGAGCTTCCGCTATGGAAATGACAATGAAATTGACAAGGGAAAGGATGAAGTTTGATAAACTTTCTTGGAGCTCCTGGGTCGAGATCTGCGCGACAGCAAAGAAAAATGGGTCCGGGTGTGTCTAGTGCGAAAAGCGTTAAGGCACTGTGCTGCTGCAAGATCGGCAGGTGCCGCTCACATGCACGTTATTACCAGCAAGGATAGCAAGGTTGGCATGTAGGTATGGCTGGGAAAAGCTCACGTTGGATAGCAGACTTGTGAGAAGTCAAGGAAACCGTTTAGTTGATTCTCCGATGGACTTTGTCTATAGAAACGCTCATACGCCAGCATATATATCCCTGTAAACCTCATCGCCCAAATCTCGTCACAAAAAAACTCCGGGTGTGGATATCGGTATCAGATCTCAGATAACAAAAAAGGAAAAAATCGTCAACTTCGTCAGGTTCTGAAAAACAGAAACGCCATGTCTCTTTCATGTGGCAGAGGGGATGGCCATTACGGCCATTCTTGAGCCGTCCTCCAGATAGGGCTCATCGTTGCTGAGGTCATCCTCGCCCTTCCTCGTCACGGTGAGACGCTGCTCATCCTCATCCCACCAGACGTCGTCTCCGACTTCGGCGTCGCCAGGGACCAGAAGGAGCATGCCCTTGTTCTTGCCGAGGGCGATTCTGCAGGATGAGTCCTTCACAAAGGCCTCGAGGAATGGGACATCGTAGCCCTGCATCCCCCGCAAGGGACCCCCGCTCTCGATGAAGTCTCTGATTAGATTACTGTGCCCTAGGGTCCAAAATTGTCGGAAGTCCTCTGGCCGTGAGAAGGCGTCGACGGCAGTGAGAAGCTCGAGCATGCCAGCCATGCCGTTGAGCACCGGGCTCAGGAAGTGGATGAATGAGTTGAGGATCTCCTCGCGGGAGTAGGCGTGGGCGCCTTGTTGCCCCTCTGTCCTTAGGGCTGGCGACATTGTGTGCAGGAGGGTGAGGAGGCGTTCTTGTACGCATGGCAGTGGTGTCCGTACTTGGTAGGCCATGGTTAGGAGGGAGACGAGAGAGAACATGGATGACATGGACGAGAGAGGATCGGAGAGAATGGCGATGCTGTCGATGAAGATGGCCTTATTCGGCTGGGTCGGGGTGAGCTTTGAGGGGTGCATGTTGTTGAGGAAGCTGTGATAGAGTGAGAGTGTAGTGTATGAGTCGGTGGTGTTGAGTGCTTGGTGGGATCTGTCGTCGAAACAGATCTGGTGTACGGAATAGACGGTTTGTCAAAGGAAGATTCTTTTGCTTCTGGAAGGATATGCTAGAACGGTTCACACAAGCAAGGGAAGGGTTTATCTATAAGAAGAGAGTGGTCCCTCTTGGCCCCTCCCCTTTAAAATACCATCTCCGTAGCCTCCGTTCCACGTCGCCATTATTATGGCATCTCTTTTTTTTCCTCTGTGAGGCACGCCATGCCACACACACACTCCTAGACCCTAGACCTAGACGAGACCCTAGCATCTCAGGCTAGTCCCTGGGCAGAAAAGCCCAAGCGCCGCTCAAACCCCCTGGCAAGCCAAGGGTGATTACCCAATAAAGTCACTCATGATAGCAAGGTGCTGGGTTGACAGGGCCTCGAGAGCCCCCACGATGGGGAACGCATCGGGTAATTCCCAACTGGGTCCAGCGCGTTTCTCGGTCTGGATGCGCCGAACAGTGACCTCACATGGCGTGCGGGTCAGCACATGTTTCTGACTCTGGTCTGTTGCGTTGCCCTTGGAACCGCTAGCAGCGCGCAGGTAAAAGGGGTCCCCTGGTGGGCTCCTCCCTTGAGCCTCTTGCCAGACAAGGCGACGGCGCATTCTTTGGCCCGTGAAAGTTGTTGAGCTGATGTCGCGCAGCCATCTCATCTGGCGGGCGGGGAGCTGCTGGGGGTGGTCCCCGGAGATGAATCTTTTTTTCTTCTCTTTCACGTGGGAAATACGACTTGGCCATATTTGCACGCCATGCCATTCAACAAACAGTATGGGAATCACAGAGTCTGTTTCCAGGATTTTGTTGATATCAACATAAACCCAAGGCAACGCAACGCAACACAACATCAAGCTCGGGCTCGGACTGTCTCAGGTCCCAGCTGCTACTGCGACTCGGGCCGTTTGGCTGGGGCTTCGGGCGTGTCTATTTCCTGCTCTGGCAGTGGACGGACGCATAACAACAACAAAGGATTGGATGGGTGTTTACCTTTATGGCTGCCTGGGTGCTGAGACCCAACCTCTTCTCCTCTCTAACTTGTTTGCGGCTTACGCGCTTCCAACTTCCCATGTCGAGCTGTGACTGCCCCTCCTCCTCCTTCATGTCCACCACCGCCGCCGCCGGTCTGGCTTCTCCCCCCACTCATCTTTTCCCCTCCACTGCGGGGGACGGGTAAAGAGAGATGACATGCTGCATGTGTGTCTAGGTATTTCAAATGCCCTAATCAGCTTCTGAAGATCCTTCAGTTGGAACAAGTTACTGCTTTTGGGGGGATAGTTCCGCTCCGCGGCGGGTCTCAGACTCCTGCGTAGCGGAACTAAGGCTCCTCCCGCCCCAAGCTGGTTGCCATTGTCCAGAGTGCTGGCCATCCCCAGGTTTTTTTTTACTCCCCGTTCTCTCTTTCTCCAGCATCATCATTAGATTCCTCATGGTTGTCTCGCCATCGTTATCTCTGTATGGTGAGAGGATTATGGTTGCACTGCGGTATTTGGACAGGCTGATGTTGGTGATGGGCATCAACAATTTGCATCGTGTAACAGCAACCGCCAGCCTTTACTACCTACACCATGACCGGGTTGCACCATGAAAATATCACAATTCCATGCAGCTGTCAGAAGACTGACACGCGGGATGTTTCTCGGTCAAGAGCTGCTGTGCCTGTAGCGTGCTCCTTGCGTTATCTCCACGCTGTCCCTTGGATGCAACGCTTTGCATGCTTCTATTATGTCACAGATCTTGGCCGCTCCAAGCTTTCTATAAGGGACATGACGATGCCTGCAGTTTTGGATGGGCTATCCATTCCCAAACACACCCACCTCGATCCTGAGCCTGTCACGACTCGTACAACCACTCATCGGATAGGCCGGCAGCCTTTCGCGGGAGAGCAAAAAGTGGCCGATTTGCATTTTCGGTGTTATTCAGACTGCAGACACGAGTTTTCCTCGAACGGTAAGGTTGAGCTACGATCAGGTTTGTGAGCTGTGAGGCCGAGTTCGGCCACTAAGAATCGTGAGTGGCTGTCTAAGTCGCGGCTCACAAAATAGGGCGGTTATAGACGCAGATGCCCTGGAAGCCTCACTCTCCCCGGGTTGCCAATAGCGGTATCAATGTCAACCGGCGGAGAAAGTTCCCCGCGGAAGTATGACCTACTTGACCCTTAGCGAGATGTCTCTTCCCGCTACTGCTATTCGATCTTCAGGGTCCTGGCTCCGCTGTAGGAGGAAGCGGGGGATCCAATATTCAGCAAGGCTTTCCTCCTCTCCCCCCAGAACCCAGTTGCATGTGTTTGCTCGGTTATGCAGTGCGCATGCACATGCCCTTCCACAGATTGTTTCTTATCAGAGTAATTTGAGATTCAATATCGTCAGCGGGAAAACCATTTAGTAATGTCTCAGCTTAATATTTAGCCTTGGAACGTGGGGGGATCAACCTTTTTTTTCTGAGGCTGGATCTGCGGCAGCGTCTAGCCTAATTTCTACAAACACCATCATCGACTACTGAGAGCGGTCTGGCGATCAGCATTTGACACAAATGCTGCCAGACCCTGAAAAGTGCAGGTCTGTGATGTGGCATCGCATCCCTTGTGTAGATCGTTTGACGTGCCAACTTACACGTCAACCGTCTGTCTCGGCCACCAGACTGAGGCGGCTCGTGGAAAAGGGACGGCCGTGACGAGCCTATTGAGAGACAGCATGACGTCTCACGCAGCTCAACCCGTCTCAGGTCTCAGGGTCGGCTATTCTGAGCGCGTAGTAGCGTTGACGTCGTTGCTTATCCCGCGACAGCCTCAGCCTTGATCAGCAGGCATAAGTATCCATATAAGTATCCATATGTCGTCGTAATAAGCACCGCCCCCTTCGGCTCATCTTCTAGCAAATCGTGGAGACGGCAAAAGTGAGGGGAGGAAACATTCTCAGACACGGGATTGACATGGGGAATGCGCGCATCCTTGAGCAAGAAGATTATCTTTGGCACATCACTCGACGCCACATATATCAACTCGCCACAAGTACCGAGGAATGTCGCTTGGCAGATTCTCGATGCCGACGACTCACTGACTCTCTCACTGCCGGCAAGGGAGTCACCCGGATCGGCTCGGCGCCTTGGTGACGCCCCGGGGTCTATCTTGTCTCGCCGGCCGGAGGTGGCGTCTACCGCCCACGTGGAGCTCCTCCTTGGCCAGCTCCGCCTCTTCTCGGCGCCGATGCTCTTGGCCAGAGGACGAGCCCTTGGCGGTCTCGGCGACAAGAAAGGACAAGACTTTTGGAGCAGCGGTCCGCTGTCGACCTGGATCTTGGCCAGGGCGCCCCCAGGACAGGGAATAGAGATACGATGCAGATGTGTTTGCAGTAGTAAAGATGGCGCCGTGTTAGTGACTGACAGTGTTAGTGCCAGGCCGGCCGAATGACTCAGCCGGGAGTCGATGGGCTCACGGCGAGCCATGAACGAGTTCAGCTTCAAGCCCAGACTCGTCTCTCAACTTCGAAATGCTTCTGCGAAAAAGTTGACCGCTAACTAGAGCAAGAGAAGCTGGAAGCTCTTCTGTATTATATAGACGTCGTTGAACAATAGCAAGACCGTTGGAGAAAACCGACTCAATTACGTCATTAAACCCAATATACACAATTGGCTCGCATATTCTAACTTACTGGCTGCATGCAACATCTTGGATTGGGAAGAACACTCACAGAAAATACCGCATCCATGTCGACCATTGAAGAGAACCCCGAGAACTACTCCCTCTTTCGGGACTGCCTGTCCACCACCCTCCTC
>JAADYS010001179.1:0-38196 GCA_012931995.1 Fusarium albosuccineum
TCTTCCTCGTTATAGCTGATGTATGGTGACTTGACCCCTTGACAGCTTGCCTAGCGTGAACTCTACCAGTCCCAGCTAGTTCAGGTACGATGCGATTTCGATCTTGATGGTCTGCTAGGCCAAATGAAACAGCCGGGGCGAGGTTCCGGTCACACTACAGGCCCTAGGTCCCTTGGATGCCGGCTAGCGTTTCCTCGAGCCCCTTCTCGCAAACTCTGATAGATTGATGCTCCAGAATGTGGCAGAAGAGACATGCCAGAAGTGTCAACTCCAGCCCTCCCATTAGCAAAGCCAACATTGTGGGCACTAAAGTTAGACGCCTCAGCACGGTCACGCAGGGAAAGACCCGACTCAACCCTCGGGGCTTATTCAACCGATGCAGATCCCACACTGGTGACTCCAAGCGAGCCCTGAATTCCAGTTTTTTTCTGCTGCAACCGTCGGCAGTTGGGGTTCTGGAAAATTTGACCGAGGCCAAAAGTCAGGCCTCCAGCAATGGCGTCTCGAGATGAGGCTGCCTGTTGCCGCGGGCGCATGGTAGTGCGAGATAGCTACTCATGGAAATAGTCTAATTGCAAGGCTGTAATCGACGGACGGGCTCGATCGGCATGCGCTTGCCGTGGAATCGCCAAGAAACGGTCTTGAGCCTCACCGGAGAAGCTTCAATCGGGGCTGGCCAGGTCATTTTCGTATGGCAGCCGCGGCATGCAAATCTCTCGACGCTATCGTGAAGTCTGCCCCAGACGCACCAAATCACCTTCTAGACGGAAAAACGTGCTCATGGGAGAGACTGCCGGCCATCTGCACGAGCTGACTCGCGTCGTTGTTCGGGCGCCGGCTCAAGATTCTGGCGCCGGCTCAGCACTCCGCAGCCCCCGCGACGATCATGGGTGCTGAGATGGTTGTCGTTCGTGTGGGATCTGCCGAACTCATGAGGATGGGATGGGTTCATGCCATCGAGTTGCACTCATCAGGAATTCTACAGTCGTCTGCTGCACGGCTAGCGTTTGGGCCGTAAGGCGAAACACAGATGATCGCAGCGCAGCTTCGCGGCACAGCATCTGCCACACGTGAATGCCACCCACGCTGACTCGCAGGGCAGGGCGATCGTCATCTTTTCCACTGCGGTCTAGAACTCGGGCGTCACGCCATCCCCTTGTGGTCGAGTCGCAGTGCCAAATATATTGCAGCTTGGGAGGCACTCACCTTTACGGCTAGCCCAGCTAGACAGCATAAATTACTAGCCTCAACGACTCCAGACCAGGATTTATTACCGGAACGGGTCGCTCCCCCGCCATTTTGCTAGCTAGTCAGGCCCAAGTCGGTACTACGCTGCTACTGCGCTGTTCCCTGCCATTAATCGCGAACGGTCGCAGAGCAGGGCGCACGCTTACGGGCCATCTAGGCGACGTGGTAGAGGCCCGCTGATCAGGGGGGAGTGCATATTCAGGGCCCGTTAGTTATATACAACCAAGCTTCTTCCTTGAAAGTTTGTCTTTTTTTCTTGGCCCCAGATAGCATTTCAGTCTCGACAAGTCCACAACACAGGCCAGCGAACGACCAACTCTCTTTTCACGTCCCTCGCTCGCTCGACGCTGCAACCGCCAACATGACTGGCTTTCTCATCCCCCCATGGTACAAGAACGAGGTGCCGGCGGATACGGAGATGAACATCGCCAGTGTCATCTTTGGCTTCAGCTTGGGCGCGGCCCTCTTTACCGCCGCCAAGGCCTTTGAACAGTCCCTTGCGGCCTACAGGAGAGGGAGGCTCTTCACCGCATACATTATCATGTGTTGGCTGGAATGGATTGGATGTAACTGCATGGGTATCATTACCTATACCTGGTTGAAGGGGATTGCGGAACCAAGGTTGGTTATTCCTCCACCACATACCCCGGAAGGACCGGGGAACCTGCGCTTTATTCATGCTGATCCGAGTTTACATCATTCAGCTTCTGGGTCTTTTTCTTTATCAGTAAGTCATTCGAAAGCACATTCCAATCCGGGGGAACGATATCTAACGAGCCCCTCCCATATAGTTGTCTTCTGGAGCATGCAAATCCAGTTTATTCTTCAGATTATCATCAACCGAATTTCGCTACTGGTAGCGAACAAGTCGACGATTAACAAGATCAAGTGGGGGGTGGCTATCATCGTGAGCTTGATCAACTTGAGCGGTTTCTGCATTTGGGTGCCGGCACGCCTGCAAATATCGCATCTGTACGAAGATATCAACGTCATCTGGGATAGAACCGAGAAGGCCGTTTTCTTGATTGTCGATTTGGCCCTCAACCTCTACTTCATCTACCTCGTTCGCTCGCGACTTCTCGCCTACGGTCTGACAAAGTACACTCAACTCTTCCACTTCAACGTCGCCATGGTTTTCGTCTCGGTTACGCTGGACTGTATCTTGATGGGAGCTACTTTCCTACCGAGTCCTGTTGTGTAAGCGGTCTCGGCCAATACTCGTCATAACGAAACTAACATGCCCTTAGTTACGTTCAGTTCCATCAACTCACCTACCTCCTCAAGTTATACATCGAGATGAACGTGGCTGGTCTCTTGGGACATATTGTTAAGAAGTCCAAGGAACACGATGGCATGAGGGGAAATGCCGGCCGATACGCACCAAAGACCCACGACGACCTGACCAACGTCCGGATGGCGACTCTGATTACAGCCAACCGCAACGGGCACGTCCGACTCGCCGACGGTTCACGCACAGACGACTATGAGAGAGGTGCTGAGTGGGGAGGCATTCATAAGCAAGTCGAGACGCAGATCGTCTTTACTAACCAGGAGGACCACGACCACGAGGTTAGCGAAGCGAGTTCCGAGACGAAGGTGCTAAAGTAGTAGCGTCGTCATTATCAGCCAGCATAGCCTTTTGAACTTTCCATTGAGTATTATGAGTCCTGGATAATTATCACGCCGGTTATGCGTATGGGGGAGGGGCAAGGTATGATTCTTTGGTAGATATGTAGTTATAAAAATAATTATTCCCTACCGCAAGCTCTGAGTGATTGGTGGACGAGCCCATGGGATTAGGCTGCATGGTTGACAGCTTAGTGATGAATCCAGGGGCCAATGGTATAGCCAGGCCTCTCTCCCTGGACATTCGGGGTTTAATGAAACGAACTCCTGCAGGAGGGCATGTAATGTAACCTCTGGGGTCGGTGAGGATGCTCGGAACCAGCGGTGACGTCTTGTGCCACAGGAGGCATCAATACCTGGGCAATTTGGGCCAACAGTACTTTGTGTTTCGAGTTTCAAACAAGTTTCAATCAGTAACCCCTCTGCATACCTTCTCCAATGCTGTTTGGAAGTTGGTTGATAGGAAAAGATCTCCATAGCCTTGCTTTTGCCAAGATCAAGTAGTTGCGAGTTTCTTTCTGCGCGAGAAGCAGCTGTTGCATCGAGAATCCGCATAGGTTAGCAGCATACCGCAGTTGTTCAACACTCTTACCCACGCCATGGCAAGTTGTGCTGTCAAGTAATCTCTCCTGTTGTTAGTGACTTACCCAAGCAGCTTCATACCGTGCTAAACGCTTCACCCTGAAACTGTGAGAAGCCAACGACAGGGTTGCGATCCCGGTCATCGGAGACATGCTTCAACCTCCCCGATAACGCCTGTAACTACGGAGTAGAGCAAGCAGGCATGGAGGGATAGGGACATTGAATCTGGCTTACCCCTCTTCAATAGATACCGAATAAGCAACAAAGGAATGTTGTGATCGGCACATGTCGCTGCCACTCCATTGGCCGACGTGTAGCGTAAACATGCTAAGCTCAATTTCCACATCTGAAACCCCGATAGGCTTGGCAGGCGGTCTTACAGTCACTGGCAGACATTGACGAAGGACGATGCCACCTGCGACATCCCAGTCGATGTAGGTTTGGTGGCGGCCTTTGGGGGCCCCCCTCGAACAGGTACCCAAATATGCCCGAGTGCTTCTTACCCTCCACTTGGACTAGGGTCTCGTCCAGCGAGGGAGGATGCCTTCAGGGGAACCGTTGGGATAATCAAGATCCAAACCCATGCCGGATTTCACGAGATTGGCAACGTTTTCTGCATCTCCAGGAATTGGTAAGCAATGTTTATCAAGTATGGTGTTATGCACATGACAGTTCCGTAAAATTCGCCTCCAGTCCAGAGCATACAGTTGTGCTCTAGCAGGGGAGGCGACCTCGGCCGCCAAACGAAGCACCAGAGCGAGTAATACCATTGAAGTATTGCTTATTCAAGATTTACCCATGAGATAGGCTCTAATATTATCCATATGGCAAGATAAGATGCGAGACACGGTTCCTGCGACGTGTGCTGAGAGCTGGATCGCTCATCCGGGCCAATACCTGAAAATTGTAGAGCAGCGATTCTTTTGAGAATAATTATTGTTTCCTTTGTTATATGCATTCAGATTGTATAAGAATTTCCGTTGATAGATCTCGGCCTAGTAAGATTCTGTGCATCGGACTTAGAGCTACTCTAATTCGCCGAATTGGCCTGTTCATGGCCAACCCAGGTTATCTCCGGATATAATGGCCACAGTCTGTCTAATAACCACGCCCTTTGATGTCGACCCTTACTAAAGGCACTATAAAAAATGGCTACTGTGGCGTTATGATCACCAATCCGATCACCACCCGACGATCCGGTCGCCTCTTCCGAGGCTGCGTTGGTTCCGCTGTAGAGGTTCGGTACCTGGTATACTGATAGCACAATAATGGGTCAGCTTCGGTCACTTGGAGCGAAAGAGACCATTGTGTGAAGCATGAAAATGAAGAGCATTTTTCGTTATTCTTTCCCTCCACTGAAGCCATATCGCATGGGCGAAATCCTACGCATACATCCTCATGAACCACTTACGACCCGGTTCACGATAGGCAGAGACCAGCAATGCGTGTCGGGGGGGTACGCCGTCAGGATGTGTTTTTATGGCTTCCCGTTTCTGTTATGAACTTATCTCGCATAAAGTGCTTCCAGCTCGCCTTGAAAAACTCTTTCAACTTCCTTCCTTCGAATGTTCCCTTTTGTAGGTGTCCGAGGCAGCGTGCCCTGAGGCACCACTAATATAGACCGCGGATCATCAATCCTCTCATGCATGTATCTTCGCTTGTGAAACGGGGCGATTCTCTGAAAGATGTCGTTCTTCAATTTCGAAACTGGGCCTTCGGGACCATTGCCGTCGGAATCGAGTATCGACTCGTTCTTTGGCTCGATAAACACCGTAGGGCAAGGTCGTCCAGCGCCGACGACGACTACGGCACTAACGAGGTCGTTACCACAAGTATCCATTACGTTGGCTTCAATCGATCCAGTGTCGCATCGAAGAGCAGTTTCCATCTTGATCCAATTGTCATTGCGTCCCTTTGGTACGTATCTTCCTGGGGCTACTTCGACAAACAAGTCTCCTGTGTGGAACTTGCCATCGGCACTCCGAAGAGATGAGTGCGGGCAGTTAGGAGCCTCAGGAGGCACTACCAGTTCGAGGAGGCGCTCGCCCGATCCAATGTCATCCTCCAACGGTACAAACTGGTACTTGGAGTTGGGCGGAGGTTTGAAGTATCCGGTGTTTTCTTTCGGATCAGAAAATAAGAGAATGCTCAGTTCCGTAGGGCCAAAAACGCTCATGAGAGGGAGACCTTGACTTCGCGCCCAAGCTTCGTCTGTACGATCCAAGGGTAGCCCACCGTAGCTTATGTTGTTAAGCGTCTTCAAAGAAGCCAGTAGTGACGGATCTTTGCGAGCTTCACGAAAAACAGCCGACAAAAAGGGCGGAAACATGCTCAAATTAGTGAGGCCGTATTCATCAATCATCTGGCGTAGTTCTGAAGTAGGATATGGTAATCTCGTTGGGAGCATAAAACAAGATCCTGAGCTTACGGCATGCCAGAAGACCGCAGTGCTTGCAATATGACTTAAGCTCCCCCTTTCAATGGTTTTAGTCAAGGCTTAGTCTTGAGAAGCAGAGATAGACTCACATTGCCACTCCCGTCGGCTGTGTTCTCGACATTTGGACTGCTTCCAAAACGTCTCCGCACGTAGCGATCGCGTGGTCAAGCCACTTTGCTGTTATCGGCACCAGTTTGGGAGTTCCTAAAGTTGATCCTGAAGTATGATAGATCATCATGATGTCTTCTGCCTTTGACGGTTTCCGTAGGGCGGGCAACGGCAGTTGTTCTAGATAGCATTCTTGAGAAAGGATATCATCCCCGGGGTAGCTTGGCAGAGGGCTGTTCTCCAAAATCAAGTTGTAGCTCGGGTCATGGACCAGTGCAACGGCTTCAGCTTCCCTAAGCAGTTGATAGACTACAGCTGGATCTGTCATCTTTAATGAGAAAAGCTGAGGAGTATATCCAGCTCTGGCAACACCCCATGTATGGATGATATCCAGATAAGCATAGCCCCTGGACCTTTATCATGATTCAATCAGTGACTGCCCGCAGAATTTCACTGTATAATACTCACCACAAGCCGACAACAGCCTTCTCCTTGGCTCCGATCTTAGAGAACTTATCTTTCCAGTATCTAGCAGAGAGTTCGACATCTTTTTGGAAGGTAGGGAAAGAGATGTCTTTCCAGGTCGTCTTCGATGAACCCTATTGAGGAATTTTCAGCAGCGGCAAAGATGGGTACTTCTTTGCGCTGGCTTGCAGCTCTGATAGATGAGTTCGAAAAGTGGCCATATTCGTGACAGATGATGGAACAAAGAAAAAGGCACAATATCGCGCAGGTATAGAGGGCTAGCCGGCTCGAACTCGGTTGGGAACTTTGCACATTTGATCTAAATCAGTTTCGGATAAAACGGCGCACATTGTGGGACGCAAAGGCGTGTATGCGGGGACTTTTCGTGGTAAGTGCTATTGGCTACGGTGAAGCTTGAATGACGTGAAGTTCCAGGGAGTACGGAAGGGGTCACAAAGTTTAATCTTCGAACGACAGCCGTTGCATATGCTCCAACAGGGCGAAACCTGTTTTTGGCCAACTCTGTTGCTCAAATACTTGGATCAAACGACCGGTTAACCTAATTGGACCTTTGAACAGATGTTCGCTATGCGGCCACGCGGCGTCGCGGCACTTGACTTTGTGATCCAACGCCCGCTTCAGCTTTATATACGCCCACTTATTTCATCGGTCCGAGACCGAGCGTAACTTGACTGCCGATGGATCTTAGCCAGGAATCAGGCACATCCTGGACCCCTCCTTGCATCGTTTGAGTCTCCATAAATCACCGCCGAGTCAACAAGAGTCTATTTTATACTGTCGTACCGTTGTTCCTGGATTTGATGGCAGACAGGAGAGCTTCGTAAGCAGCATAGTCTTTGGCACGTGTTCCTTCTTCTGGCTCATGGGGCTCGCGGGTCGGCATGCTACGGCGCCTTTGGGTTTCAAGCCAGGGTGAAGGACCTGTGCCGCAATCATAGACAATGTATCGCATTTGCGACGCTCGGAGCTGTGACATTCCAGTGCCTTGCAAATACTTGACAGGGGTCCACGCATCCTTATCCTTGAGATTGAAGTCGCGGGCGGGCTCGGGACAGGGAAAGTCTCGGTGCAGATTGTCGGACAACCGATGGTCCAGTTTCTTCATGTCAATATCCGGGAACGCTACATCTTGCTTGATAGCATGAAGTGTGTCGCGTGGTGCTCCATTCCATGACCCATGGCCCGTTTTAAAGACTTTTAGTCCCTTCATCGAGGTAGCCCACTGCGAAAGTATGTGGTGCCAGCGCAGAGAATACTCATGTTTTTCAGGATTATAAGTGCCTTCTGTGATGACATGATAGTCGGGATAACCAGGGCTCCTGGCGTCGAACGGACCAACCTGTCGGGCCTCGAACAGGATAGGGCAGTCATCGAGGTACAACTCCTCGAGTCCATTACTTCCATTCTTCTGGCCGATGGCGGAGAACCAGTCGATTTGCCAGTCGTGGGTGAAGACATAGTTTCCAAGCGCAAGAACCTTGAGCTGCGGAAGTGGCGGGTCCCCTCTGATGCGGCGAAAGTCAAACTTTGGGAACCAACCCCAGTAATCCCGGTAAAACAACGACAGAGTCGTTAGGTTCTGGCAAATTGCCCGTGAGAGCCACGATGATGACAGGTTTTCGAAGAATTCGTACTTTTCTTGGTAGTGAACGGCAGACTCGGGTGAAGCATCGTTGGACTCTGTGGCGACAAATAACCTCAGATCAACGAGGCTGGGTAGCGAAATGACCTTTTTCCAGGCTTTAGAGCCATAAAGATTGAATTCGGGAAAGTCAGCCAGGTTGCTGATGGTGAGCTCCCTGAGTGGCAAGACCTGCTCCTGTGAAATACCGAAATCCTCATCCGAGTAGTCAAGCTTGACATGATACCAGCTCATATCCTGACTCATTTTTTCGTCGATCTGGATCTGCTTCTCCAGAGTCCACATGCCTGCAATGCAATGGCAGACGGTATCGAGTACGCGGTATCGAAGAAACCAGGTTTCCTCGATGTCGTCAGTTCGGTCGTCTTGACCACATACCTCATTAAATCGCAGGTGTAGGGCTGTGGCCTTTTCAAACAAGCGCACATAGGGCAGTGCGCTCATAAAGGCAACTGGGAATGGATATGTGTTGTTGCATTTGTACTCGTAGCCAGGGCCCACCCAGGTGTCAATCGTGAGCTCACGAACGAGGACACGTAGCTTGGGGGATTTGGCGATGTTGAGGAAGCGCTCGACGGAGTCGTCGTAGCCTTCGAGGAGGATGCTCCTGAAGGTCCATGGCAGAGCAATATCGTTGAGCTTGGAGCAAGTGAGCCTCAGCCGAGAGAGGCTGGGTTTGGGCAGAAAGGAGCAGATGTTGGCCCATATCTCGGGCAGTAGCGGCAAATGATTGTCCATGGCGGTTCAACGGCTGGTTTGACGGGGAGCGATCGGAGTCGAGAAACTGTATGAAGCGATGAGGCGGGTTGAGGTTGGGCGGTGAGTCCCCCAACCAATGTTTTTATACGCCAGCAAAAGGATGCTGCGAGCGTCGGAAAACGAGAGTCGAACCCACCGCGGGTGCTGTCTGCCTGGTTCGCAACAGGCAACTGACCGGGGTGTTGGGTCTTGGCGTAGGCAGATGGGGGCCAGCGAATCAGCCGAGCTGAGGGTTATTACCTAGGTCGGGCATTTCATAGGCGGCATCGCAATTGGGCGTTAATTTGTATGAAGGTCGTGTCAGGCACTGGACATCTTGTCGGCTTCGTTTGCATCTTTGCCAACTCATTTGCATCTCTACCAACTCACTCGCCCCCACGTATCGACGAGCTAATGCCCCCCACAAGCACTGAGCAATTACGCTCAAAGGACTTTTGTCAAGGCGGATGTTCAATCATATTTGATCGAATCGTCTATGGAAGGTGCGTTAGACAAAGCTCAGGCTTATAGTCGGACAGGTCGATGAGGTTCTCGAATGTCCCTGTGCGTACTCCCACATGATTCTTTCGGTCGAAAATGAGATCCGACAACATATGATCCATACTGACGGGAGGCAACGGCCCAAGACACTCTATTGGGAAGAGCCAGAACCCTATCGCTCGTGCGGGCATCGCCTCTTCCCGCCTCCACGTTGGTACCAGAGGCCAGCGCTGACCCGGAACCGACATTTTTTCCCATCCCTTCTCCTCCTGCTCGAAATCTTCTAAGGCTTTATTGCGGTTGGTGATTCTTGTTTTGTATCTGCCTTGGCCAACCATAAACCTGTAGTCGACGTCGGTTTTGATCCCTAATTCGGCGACCAAGCTGACCCAGTGATGAATCTCGTATCGGGGGTCTGAATTGCCAATGAACACCCGTGTAAGTTCCGCATCGATAGGTCTAGGATCGGTTTGCCGGCTGAAACTGGGGATTGCCGCCATCAAAGGTCGGCAGCGGTGGAATTGGGGTTCCTGGAGCCACCAATGGTCAATGGAATATGAGCGATGAATGTCCTCTCGGCACATAAACATGACGCGCTTGACTCTAGACATGACTTCTCGTAGACGTGGGATATTTCGCTCGTCGATAGAAAGTAGTCGAAATGCAAGGCAACCCTCAACTAGACTTATGGCCATATGTAGGAGACCTTTGTGTCGAGGGTCACAAGTCCAAACATCGTGTGCAAACTTGACAAAATGCTCAGGGCCTCGGACTTCCAGAGTGTCTAGCTCAGGATTGAAGTAGAATATGCCCCTTGCTAGCTGAAGATTTCGACTGTAAAAACAAGGAAGCTGAACCCGGTAAAAGCGCAACGCACTCGACCGCGACTCGGAATTAACACGGAACAGCTTGCTGATTGTTGGACGATCCGACAGAATGATGGTGTATTCTTCTGTGACATCGACACTTGGGCTCCTCCAAGGATTTAGGGAGCGGACATATCTGGGATTGGGTATAGTCGAAGAAAGGTCGACCCGTATTAAGCGCTCGCAAGTGAGTGCTTGCTCCCAAATCATGCATCGAATATCAGCGGGAAATCTAGGAAACTGATGAAAAATACCCGTGGCCCGTGGCTTGGGGTTGAGTAGTCTCAGGTGATGGGTAGGTGGTGCCATATTGATGGAAGTTGACAGGAAAGAGATAGAGGAGAGAGAGAGAGAAGACAGAGAGATGGAAGGGTGGATTTACAAGTCTCATTTATAAGTAGAAAAGGACCTTAAGCTCTATGGATGACTCATGTTGGCTGAAGAGATGCTTGAAACTTTGTTGGACGTACATATGGACCGATGCACTGCACGGGTAAACTGTAATAACGTGTCAGGGGCCCTGAAAGAAGAGTCCCAGAACATCAAAGTTCAATATTACGGGGTCTTTGTTTTCATACCATTGTTTCAACCTTTTAGGCTTTAGTAATGTCTCATGTTTCTGATCAGTGATAATGTTTCGTGCATTGCAGATAGAACTGTGGAAGCTGCATGACCAAACCTCACCCTCCAAGAAATGGAAAGGTATCAAGGGCTGGCTTTGGCTTTGGATACTTGATAGAATTGCCACTTATAATCTAACTTGCTCCGAGCTATCTGGTACAGCATAGTCTACTTGGGCTTCAGCCGATGCTACCATGCATGCAGGGGCTGTAAAGCCATATGGCCAGCCACCAGAGAGTTGCAGCCATATCGACTGAATGTCAATGAACTTGGCAGATGTATCGCCCGTCGCAAATTTTATCGAGGCCTGTAGATGCGGCAGGGATATCAGGGAAGGGTACCCATCTCCAGGCTGAGGTCGGAAGTCGTCAGCTGCGTTATCGTCGGGATGGGCAGAACTTGGGCTGAGCATGTTTTCATGGATTTCTCCTAGGTAGGCTGCTTTGTACAACGAATGCATCACATTCAAAGCCATCAGCCATTGTTTTGCCGCCTTCCACTCGGGCACCCAAGAGGAAACGAGTTGCTCGATCAACTGGAAGTAGGTCTTGGCCTTATGTTGAACCTCGTTACCCGAGAAGGACTCATCCTGGGCGTATTGAACCCAGAGAAAGGTATTTGCGACAATGAGTACCGATGAAGCGACCCAGATAGTCTGTAACGAGGCGCGGTGCATTTCCTTCCCATGGTCTTGATCCATTAGGAAGGAAAGCATTTCTCCGACCCTGAGGGCATTTGAAACGCATATCTCTATAAGAGACGGCTCTCGATGTAAATAAGACCAGCCAGCACCATCAACGAGATCACAGAGCTGGGTATACATGGCTAGATGAGGCAGGTAGCACTGATGGGCAACACATGCAGCACTGCCCAATAAGAAGTGCATAGCAACAAAAGGCTTTCCCATGCTGAGAGTGCATTGATCCCGGAAATTCGAGGAGCTCCAGCCAAGGCTGGGATGGAGTGCGTTTATCCAAGTTTGAAGCGCATCGTAACGGATATAGAGAAGGCTCTTGGGATCATTAGGCGCAAACTTGTCTAGGTTTCTCCGTGAGTAGACAGTAAAGTCAGCCAGGTCACTCCAGAGACAGACTGTCTGGATAAGATATGGGCTGAGGCCTAAATCTGAGGGACGTTGGTAGGAGGCAAGATGGCTTAGGCTCACGCCTCTTGTCTCCTCCTGATAGATCAACGATGCGTCAGTGCCAGGGACGGGTATGCCGACATTTTCGATATCGATAGTGCGATGTTTGGCCAGGAAGTATGCCAGCGCTCGGTCAAAGAGTAAACAGGCCCAAAGGGTGCGCCTGCGAATTTCTTGTTCTTTGAGGCTGTGCTTCTGATGAAAGTTCTTATTGAGGCGCATGATCTCTGCCATCCGGATAGCTATCCCGGCGAAGAGCCAGTGGCGTGACCCTGAGCTTGACAGGAGCTCGGCCTGGGCGAGCACAATATTGCCCTGGATGTGAGAGACTATTGCATATGAGTTAGCCAGCCGAGGGCCATCTTCCCGGTGGGTACCTACGGGTTGGCTGATCCGAAGATTCCTTTGCCAGGGATCGTGCCTTGAGAAGGTAATGATCGGATACCGCAGAGCCTGTCGGAAGCCGGAACAAGGCTTGGGCGTCCTGAGGGGAAAGATAACGGCCACAGAGAGCAATGACCGAGGACGAAAGAAGAGAGCTCTGCATGCACTTTTGCTCGAAATCTGGACGGTGATCAAATGAGCAAAAGTCGCTGGCAAAATGACGATCAAAGAAGAGACGTAGGCAAGCTCTAAGCCCATCCGACGTCGTATCGACAACAGTCTCTACATGATCAATCGGCTCTGGCACAGCTGCCCGAGGCTCGTGGGCATTATCAGGAGTGGACCAGACGCAGGTGATGCTTCTGGATGTGCAGCGTCTGCAACGCGGTCGGATGCCGTCGCACTTGGACTTCCGACGACGGCTGCACACAACAAGTCGTACGTTAATAAGCGACAAGGGAGTTTAGGGAAGTAGAATGGGCATACCATGCGTCGCATGCCTGTGGAGTTCTGACAAAGGCTCGGGGCATGATGGCTTGTCTGGCGGGTATTGATGATGGTACGTGGTGGAGTAGCGGGAAAGCCGAAGATTGCGGGTGCGATGGGGGCCTCCAGCCAACTATTTGGTCGGCGGCGGTCGGCTTTTCCGCCGAACCGAACCCGCCAAGGGCTGGTCAGCATGCCCTTGCAAGATAAGCAGATCGGCACCCATGGCCTCTGCGCTTGATAGCACCCATGCCCAGAGCACTGGGCCTCTCCAGCTTCCCGACAAAAGTTCTGAAGATTGACTGCGTCAAAGATGCGGGGAAGCTATGGATATGGCGGAGGCAATCCGACACTCGGGCCTTATCTTCCATTGTACGCTACCTGCAGAAGGTAAATGAGCTAATTGATATTAAGCATCGAGTTCCCGTTTCTCCACGACTGTAGTCGGTCAAGTTATTTCATGACTTCATGCTGCGTATCTTGTCTTGGCGCTGGGCTTCTTGTCTAAACTGGCCAATTGCCGCCGCTTCGTCATGAAATTGAGAATCACTCTTCTAGCCATCTTGGCTACATCTACACACTCAACTGCAGTAGGTGCTATGCTCAAACATGGTGATCCCTCGTCGGTTGGTATGATGTCGCAACCTCTTCGAGACATGGTCCAGAACATGTCATCCTACGCCAAGCCAAGGAACTACGGAGACGCGTCCCACAATGAGACACGAGCCATCGAACCCGGATCGGCGAACCTGGTGGCTCGTCACGGAGTGATTGTGAGTGCTTTTGCAGTGGGGAAAAGAAAGCTCTACGCAGATGCGAATGGCACCTATCTGGACTCGGTTGATCAAGAGGATGCAACCCTCGACACGGTCTATGACCTTGCGAGCATCTCAAAGCTCTTCACTGCAGTCGCGGTACTCCGAGAGGTTGATGCCGGTCGAATTCAGCTCAACAAGACTGTTGCGTCCTATCTACCCGAGTTCGCGGCTAACGGAAAAGGCGACATCACCATCATCGACCTGCTCACGCATACCGGCGGCCTCTTGCCCTTACCGATCCCCGATTTATGGAAGCCAGCCTACTCGTCCATTGATGAACGAGTCGCGACGCTTCTAAGTCTGGCCCCGCAGGAGCCACGCCGCACCAAGTTCATCTACTCCGATATTGGCTACATGACCCTGCGCTACGTCCTGGAGCGAGTAACGGGGTTAAATCACGAGCTGCTTATTTACTCATTTACGATTCCGTTGGGAATGAAGTCAACCTTTTACAACCGTGGAAACCTCGAAGGCCCCCTCAACCCTTTTTACCGTCGCACCGCACCGACTGAATTCGAAATCGAGGCCCAAGGCCCCGAAGAGCCAAAGCGCCCCCAACCCGTTCGCGGTACTGTACACGACGAGAACACCTGGGCTCTGGGTGGAGTCTCGGGACACGCTGGTCTGTTCTCTACAGTGGAAGACGTTGCAATCTTTTGCCAGATGATACTGAACAATGGCACATACGATGACCACCAGGTGCTGTCCAGAAACACCGTGGATCTCATCTTCACCGACTTCAACAGCCAGTTTCCCGGAAACAACTACGGCGCTGGTTTCGCCCTCAACCAGAGCTACACACAGGGTAGCATGCAAAGTCTGCAGACGGCTAGCCATTCAGGCTTTACTGGCACCACGCTCGCTATAGACCGACCGTCGGGCACTTTTTGGCTCCATTTTAGCAATCGCGTGCACCCGAGCAGGCACTGGGCAACCAATAATCCTGCTCGAAGAGCTATGGGCTACTGGGTGGCCAAGAGCCTCGGAAGAGATGTGACATTCCCCGGATGAAGGTCATACCAAGGTAGCTCTGGCCGCGTCGCTTGGTATAGTTGATCAATGATCCCTCCTGGGAAGAGTTGAAAGATACTGGATAGATAGATAGTGAAATCTGGGCTTGGTTTAACTTGAGTCTTCATGAATGCGTAGACTTTTGTGTGCACAATGGAGCACAGCTGCTGTCAGATCCAGTCATCTATGTCTCCTTTGACGAATTTCAAAAAAGGCTTATTTTCTCAAGACGCGTTCAATGCTCTAAAAAAAAGGAACAGATATTAACCGAATGCTAGACTTTCCGCAGATGCTAGTATGGCAGGCCTATCGAGTTCAAAAGTGACCAAGACAGGTTGTAACGTTAGAAAACACCATAAAATGTAGCCATCACCATCGCTTAAATTAAAAACGTCATTATAACATAAATCCATTCGTTTTGAAGTCTGGCTGACTTCTTTGATACTGGAAAGAGACAAGTCGGTAACACAGACTCTCGTAAATTTGCCTCAAATGACGTGCTCAAGGCTTGAAGTGGAATGAAGCACCCGGCCGTGGTAATACATGCCGGTTCAAACCTTGTCGGTGACTTCATGGTCACCATCTTTGACCTTGGCATCTAGAACTGGGTGTTCCAATTGGATTCTGTAGGTTCTCTTGTCCTGCCACCAGACAACGCAGATCCATGCCGCAAGGCTGACTGAAACAACCACCATAGCGATGGTACCCTTTTTAAACCCCTTCATATGTCTGTCAGCATCTGGGTACGGGCATATGAAGGGAGAAGCTTACCGTTGCTGCATCGTTGGCAGGGTAGAGTGTAATGCCCCAGAACGAAAAGAGGACGGATGAAGCACCTTTGAACTATTAGTATGAGCTTGCCCATGATAGAGGTTATGCTTGCCATTCATGGCGTAGAGGATCACAGCTCTTGCCGCGTCGTCTCCGTCTCGAGCAAGGATCTTATTCGCCCATGTAAACACGACTGGTTGAATCAAATAAGCCGTTCCAGCAAGATCTAAAATGGGTTAGCTGCATGATACTTAATGGCATTTTATAGATGCAAATCCGTACAGAAAGCTCCCATCTTGGCCCCCGTGCTAACAAAGTCCCAGCAGAGGAGAACAATGCAAGTGATGATCTGGACACCACAAGCTATGAATCCATAGGGAGCGTGAACGCCCGTGGCGTCGATAGCCACCGAAGTGCACAGTGTAAGAAAAATACCTGGTCATGTTAGAAGCCACCTCGGCGACTTAGCGCCTATAGAACGTACCGATTGCGGTGATACCGAGTGGGTAGGTATTATTCTGTGGAACAGTAAACAGGCCGGAAGCCTTCATCCACAAGACCATGCACGTCTGAGTTGAGTAGGCCTCAAGAGCGCCACCTAGCATCCAAAAAATGGTGAA
The DNA here is from genome assembly GCA_012931995.1 of Fusarium albosuccineum. Taxonomy (NCBI): domain Eukaryota; kingdom Fungi; phylum Ascomycota; class Sordariomycetes; order Hypocreales; family Nectriaceae; genus Fusarium; species Fusarium albosuccineum. Next base: position 16,090 of record JAADYS010001179.1, read on the forward strand.
GATCCAGCTAGAACCAACGTGAGTTTTGGCGCGAACTCTTTAATTATATCGCAAAAATCTTACAAATTTGGGCTCAGGAGGACTCTCTTAATAATAGAAGCCCCGATCTTGTGGCCTTCGGGGTTCTTGGGGGGCAAGCGGCTTAGGGCAAGTTCGCGCTCGTGAGGCTTTAGGTAGAAAGCCTTGGTTGTCTCTGGGAGGTCAGGAAAGAAGATGAAGCCAAATATCGCCACTGGAATTGTGATGATGCCGTCAATAATGAAAGACTATGGGTTCTTGGTCAGAGTTGTATTCGAGATTGATGCTGCAACTTACCCATCTCCAGCCTGGCAGACCAGAAACCCCGTCCATGGTACTCCAGATAGCCGTCATCAATATTCCTGGTAGAGTAGGTCAGGGCGCGTGAAAGTTTTGAGCAGATCACTCAACTCACCAGCAAACATTGTTCCGACCATGCCCGAAGCTTGGAAGAGCCCAACACGTTTTCCAACCTCGGGTCCCTTGTACCAGCTGCCAATGATGTATTGAGTACCGCTATAAGTTGACGCCTCTGCAACGCCCTGGAAGAATCGGACTGGGGCTAGATGGGTGAAGCTGTTGCAGGCACCACAGGCCATCGTCAAAAGAGCCCAGACCAGGGTCATTAGAGGAAACCAGATTCGAGGAGCGACTTTTTGAATGACCAGACCATGAGGAACCTGGCCGATGATGTCTGACTCTTGTCAATTGACCATGTTGTGTGATGGTTCGGAAGCGACAAGAACTTACAGCCAACAGCTAGGCATGTAACCAAGAGGTTGTACTGATCGCCTGTGATATTAATATCCTCCTTCATCCCGGAGACATATGCATTGCCCAGAACAGCGCGATCTAACAGATGTTAGTTGGTCGCTCTCGTATGAATCTTGGAACACTTGCCGAGATAATTGAAGAAAAAGGCTACGCAGCAGTAGGTCTAGAACATGGTTATCAAGGGCCAAGCATCTGCCTCAAAGGTATGAGCATACCAAAATGAAGAAGTCGACCTTCTGCAAGAGCTACAATGGACTGTCAGTTTTAAACTCACGGACATAAACATGAATGCGTTGGCCGACCTTGCGCTCCTCTGGGGTGTCAGGAGCCTCGCCCCAAACAGCAATGCGCAATTTACGGAGCCTTGCGCCCATGGTGGATTGGTAGTGGAGAGAGTTTGAGAGAAAATTATCAAGCAAGAGCCAAGGGAGTCGCAAATGCTACTGCGTCGGTAGGATGCGGTGAATGGGCCAGCTAGGGACAAGGTGTGTAAAGACGTGTGTGGGTTTAATAAGTGAAAGCCCGCCCCCCGCTTGGCTGCACCCGAGGAAACATTTTGTTGCACTAGACTAGCCAAGTCAGGCGCTGGACCTTATCTCGGCAAGGACTTGGTCCGTTTCCAGCCTTTTACCCCACAAACGGGTCGAGACATGGGGAAGTGGGTTGTGTCTCCCCGTGTCTGCAGAGCCAAGATTCATCCAGACGTCTTGTCCCAACGAATTGTTTCCTTATCTCTCTAGCATAAATGAGACTATAGCTGGGGGCCCAGGTCAAGCAGTTTGCGAGGTGGGCCAGCCTCCGATGCATCCGCGCTTGTGTGCCGAGAAACGGCGGAAAACCCGACCTTGCATTCTCCCCTGAACGCCGGGGCACCTCGTGTCATGGACACGCTTGTGTATTTGTCAGATTGTCTCACTAAAAATGGATTTTGTACGCGGATCTACTGCGTAGGAAGGGATTTGCAAGGGGCTGGGACTTCTCTTCAGGCTCGAGCCTCGAGAGTCGGAGCTTGTACCGAAGATTACTTCAGCTAGACTCGAAATGCTCACATGATTTTGAGATTCTCTTGTATTCATGTGACTTTTATCTCTACCTATTGCTGGCCCGATAAGTGACAGGCTCTCTCGACTTACCTACTTCCCCTCATCGTCCAGTATTTCAACATGTCGCCTTCAGCAGTGTGCGATACCACTGCCAATGGTGGAAGACGTTTGGCGCATCTTAATGGCCATGAAGAAAATGAAAAGCGAGCAGAAACCGTGGTTGCGCCAAGTATAACGAATGACAGCACTTTCTCTTCTTCCAGGGGCCTTGCGGATTTGCAGACAGAACAGAAGAACCTGAAAACGGCCAACATTGACTCAATGTCTTCTTTGGAGCTGTGCAGTACGCTCAGATCTGCATTATACCTCAAACAAAAACAGCACTGACTGGTCAATATAGGGGTCATCAATGAAGAAGATTCTACCGTAGCACGCGCGGTTCAGAAATGTTTACCAGCCATTGCTGCGGCTATCGATGTCATTGTACCTCGGCTCTTGGACGGCGGTCGAGTCATATACACTGGAGCCGGAACCAGCGGGAGGTAAGACACATACGCATTTGGCTTACTGGCAGATTCTTTCTGACTTGATCTTTAGACTAGGTATTCTGGATGCGTCCGAAATGTGAGCCTCTTCAAGCTGGCTCGACATTCTCGTATGGCTAATCGCGTCTAGTCCCCCAACATTCTCTGCGCCTGCCGGTCAGTTTGTTGGCATCATTGCCGGAGGAGACTACGCCATCCGAAACGCCGTTGAAGGCGCCGAAGACTCGGAGTCTATGGGAGCAGCAGATCTCGCAGCGTTATCGCCACCGATCAATGAGGCCGACACGTTGATTGGGATTGCCTCCTCAGGAAGAACTCCCTATGTTTTGGGCGGCCTCAAGTACGCACGTTCTATCGGGGCTGCCACAGTGGGTTTGGCTTGTGTTCATCCCAGCTCGCTCGGGGCCATCTGCGATGTTGTGATCGAGTGTGTGACTGGCCCCGAGGTTGTTACAGGAAGTACTCGGCTCAAAGCAGGGACTGCAACCAAGATGGTATGTTTACAATAATCCGTTGTATTCACGCCATTAACCATGGTTCCTAGATTCTCAATATGATCTCGACTGGTTCACAAATACAAATTGGCAAGACATTTGGAAACTTGGTGAGTATCCCATTATCCATACGTATGGCTAGTATATGTCTAACCCAGAGAGATGGTGGACTTGAAAATGACAAATGAGAAGCTACAGGACAGAGCACGTCGAGTCGTCCGGATGGTTGTCCCATCGCCGTCCGCTCTTGACATTGAGCGTGAAGACGTCCTAGATGCTGTCTTCGTAGAGTGCGACGGCCAAGTCAAACTGAGCATTCTTGTTGCGACTCTAGGTTGCTCTCCCGAGGAGGGAAGGGCCAAGCTGGAGGCGGCGTCGGGATCGTTAAGAAAGGCCTTGTGGGTGAAGTGAGCGAATGACGGGGCAATCTGTAATTCGACTACGATATAATCGTCACACTTAAGCTCAAGTCCGGTTCTACTATAGCGCGAAGGGATAATTATTGAATATCCCCCGTGCTTTTGACTGCGATCAAGCATGGTAATTTCTCAAATAGACGAGGTCACCGCTAATTGATGTGTGTGTGTTGGGGGTCAGCCATCGATTCGATCATTATTTGGCCAACACGATTCGATACTTATTTCGACCCTTTCCTTCCGCATCTTGACTCACCATTAATGTGCGAGTCATTAATCCGTCCTGATCCCCACCACGCGGGTTTTCCGCTTACTAGACGCGTCCGGGTCAGCTGAGTCGGATGGGTGGAACAGCGGAGAACCCGACGTCTCCGCAACCCCTCTCCTCTTTATCGGAACCCAAAGAAGGCAAGCTGCAGGCGAAGCTGGGAGCCCGAAGACTCGATGTCTCAGAAACATGCAAGGATATTCGTGACTCTACTTATTGATGTAACCAATCTGTGTACTCAGGTCCGTTGAGTGGTGTCTAGTCTTGCATCGGCCCTATAACCGTCGTGGTGTTTAAACAGCCGATCCTGCGACTTTGAGTACGAATTATCTATCTAGCTAGTTCATCTTTCACCATGGTTGTACTCAATGTCCTCGGACTGAATTGCGGCACAAGCATTGATGGTATGTGAATTGTCATGACGTGGCCAAAGCCAGCTAAATAATAGCGCAGGCGTTGACGTTGCGCATTGTCGCATCTCCTCTGTTGAGTCTTCAAATGACGTGAGGATAGAAGTCCTGTCATACACCGAAGTTCCAGTTACTCCAAGGTTAAGATCCCAAGTCCTTCGCCTATGCCGTCCGAGCCAAGAAGGTGCAGCAACCTCCATGGCCGAGGTCTGCGATCTCAATTTCGCTCTTGGCCGAGAGTTCTCTCGCGCGATTGAAGAATCCGGCGTTGATATGGCCGAGGTCGATATTATTGCTAGTCATGGACAGACCCTATGGCATCAACCGCTGGGTGACAATCGTTCTACGCTTCAGATGGCCGAGCCTGCTGTGATAGCTCGTGAAACTGGAAGGTAATAACTCCAGTGAGCTCGGTAGTTTCTGTCTGTTGTTGATCATGGACTAGAACAGTCGTGAGCGGCTTTCGAGTCGCTGAATTAGCAGCCGGGCGTCAGGGTGCCCCGCTGGCAGGCTTTTTCGAAGCAGCCCTGCTCTCCGATCCAGAAGTCACCCGCATCAGTCAGAATATTGGAGGGATAGGTATGCTCAGGTTTGTTTCGAGCAAGCAGGTGCCATGTTAACACTGTATCTTGCAGGTAATGCAACTGTCCTGCTGGCCTCGAGCACAACGAAGCCCAGAAACTCGGAAATGACATATTTTGCTTTCGACACTGGACCTGGCAACGTCTTCATCGATGCTGCAATGCGCATTCTAACAGATGGCAAACAACACTATGATCGTGATGGCGTACTCGGTGCCAAGGGAGAGGCCGAAATCGACATGGCATTTGTTGACGACTACCTGACGAACGAGCCTTACTTTCAACAAAAGCCCCCGAAAACCACAGGGCGTGAGCTCTTTTCAGATGGTATCGCGAAGTCACTAGTTGATCGATTGAAGGCGGCGGGCAAGTCCCCAGAAGCCATCATCGCCACCGTCACACGCATCACCGTAGAGTCTATCGCGAGGTCTTATGAGCAATTTGTTCTGCCAGAACTGGGGCAGGACGGAAACATTGACGAGATTTACATATGCGGCGGTGGAGCTTACAACCCCAATATTCTCAAGCACCTGCAACAGCGATTCCCCAAAACTCGAGTATTGAAGCTCGATGATGCGCCAGTAAAGATGGACCCCAGCGCGAAAGAAGCAGTCCTATTTGCTCTGCTGGGCTTCCTCGGTGTCTGTGGTCGAACAGTTCCAATTGCTTCCGGGTCCGAGTCAACAGACCCTGCTATCTTGGGTGTGATTACTCCGGGAGATAACTATCGGGATGTAGCAAGAGGGGTGGTTGAGGACCCTGGGTTTACAGGAAGAGGTGTTTTAGGCCGGATCTTAATGTAGGACTGGGAGCTCTGAAATCATCAAAGTAGCTTCCCCCAAAAGAAATAGGAGTAGCTCAGGTAGTTGGCATTTATATACTGTTTCAACTTTTGTATTATAATTAATCTAGACAGCGACCTGTCTCATATAGACATGACTGTGTTATAACCATTGACGTATGTCATCCATGTCTATATCCCGGAAGGGTCGCAGGAGAGCCCCGGAGTCTTCTAGCGTCTCGATCCTTTCCTCTAAGCTCTCCTCGCCATCTAGCAACTCCAGCTGTCGATTGTACAGTTCTTTGACCTGGTTCCTGGTCGCCATTATTTGCTCGGTGTACAACTGACGGAAGCCTTCCAAACTTTTCAGACGCTGCTGCAGTAGCTCTATGATTTGCCAAGCAGCGGAGCTGTTCTGGTAAGAAGCCATGAGCTGGGTGGCATTCTCTTCCTGGTTCTGCTCGACGATGTCTTCCAATTCACTGATACGGCCGACGAGGTTGAGGAGCTGCTCATTGCTGCTCGGCTGAAGGAGGCCTTCAAGGTCTCTCATTCGTTGCTTCAGAGTGGTAAGATCATCGCTGACCTTTTGGAAGGATGTGGCCGAGTGATAACAGGAGAAATGGCCACAATAGCATGTAGCGCCAGGCAATGCCGTGTTATGATGGAAGCCCATGCAGCCGCAGCGTTGGCCCTTTATCTCGGGTATCGTGAGGATATAGCGACATTGCCCTTGGGGGAGCTGAGACGTGTCGGAGGGCGGGGTTGAGGATGACTGCGGGGAACAACGAGGTTGAGGCTCGTTGGTCTTGGCTGGTGTTGGCAACTCAACCCGAGATTCGTACGCCATGGGAACGGCTGCGGCAAGTACACATGGGAGCTAAAGGAAACAAACGATGGCAGGACGGACGCACGGGGCCAACGAGAGCGGATTTCTGGCCTATTAATACGCCACCAGAGGCCGCGGTTACGGTGGAGGGGATGCAACCCCACGAAGGCCCCAGACCCTGGGTCGACGTGTGGGGGCCACGACGAGGTTTGTTGGACGAAACCGACCATAGGACATGCAGGAGTCAGCAATAGGCACACCCGGTGCCAAGAGACGACCCCACAATCCGCGAGATTGCAGTCCATCATACGTCTTTTCGGCATAGCTCTCGGAAGCCTCTTTGCTGAATCATCTCAAGAGCCACCAAGATCCTTGGGCTGATCATGATGAAGTACAGGAATAGTCCTTGGATAGGCGGTGAGAGACTGGAGCTGGAGCTGGAGCTGAACATGGAAAAAGAACCTGGTCTTTATAGGTAACCAGTGTTCTGTTGCCGTCCCTGTTTCCCCATAGTCAGCGTCACCGCTATAGCATCCCGAAGACAGAGGAGTTTCCCAAGTGTCAGAAACGATTTAGTTCTCGCAAACGTCTAAATACGAAAACTAGTCTATAAGGCAGCACCATTGGTTTTTGGCTTGTTCATAAGCCGTTTGTTGATGGCTGTTAGAATCGTAAAGAGTGTTTCCGCCGTTCCGACATCAACACCAAGTTCCCGGCCCTTTCTCACTGGATAACCCAGAATTACTTCAACTTCCATAGGCTTGCCGTTTTCACAGTCTGTTCGCATACTGCTTCCAATGGGTGGCATAGCTAGAATCTTTTCCAGCAGCCTATCAATCAAGTCATATTGGATAGGCACCCCTAACGCTTTAGCAACGTCGATCACCTCCTTCATCAGCTTTCTTGTCATCGGTGTCGCCAGGTCTGACGAGCTGAGCCACTCATGTGTAGTCATGAGTGTAAGGGCTGTTAGTGAATTCCATGCTGCATTCCATACCACCTTTTCCCATCGTTGGACCTGGATGTTAGGAACGATCTGGAAAACAGTCTTGCCCGTATTCAACAGGAGCTCGAATCGACTGAGTCGTTGGGTATCGCGAGCCGAATCGCCAGCTTTATTTGGGTACAACCCTACTTGCATGTCCTCTGATGTCGTGTGCATTATGACGCCTGCCTGCGGTTGACTCGCGCCGACCCAAGTCTGAACAGAGCATTAGCCGTGGGCTCTGGAATCTGGATAGAACAGGGAACAAACCACGCATGAGATGATAGTTGCGGCGGGGAACCTATCCCGAAATGCGTCTTCATTGCCAACACCGTTCTGGATGATAACAATCGATGTCTCATCCCCAACACCTGGTGCGATCTGTGCGGCGGCGGCACCTTGGTCGACCGCTTTATGGGTACAGATAATCAAGTCAAATTTGAGATCCGCCTCGGAAACGTTTTTGAGTACTGCGATGGCATCTTCAGCATGCACTTTGCACCCTCTCTCTCTAGAGTGCTCACCTCGCTGTGGCTTCACGTGATGCTTGCCGTGGTTTTGACTCGTGATGCTGATCCCATTCGCGGCGACGGCGTCAAAATTGGAACGCGCAACTACTGTAAGCCGAACTTGCTCGTTACGGCTCAGTATGAAGGCATAGAAGGAGCCAATTCTAAGGGTAACATGTCAGTCTTGCCTACTCGATGCTGAATCTGAGCAAGGTTGAGAAAGTATTCCGTCTTGGCATGGGTCTGACCTACGCTCCAAGCCCGTATACGAGTACTTCCAATGGACGGCCGCTCATTCTGGCTACTTTTTACTAAGGAAACTTAATCTTCAAGAGTAAGAGTGCTCAAGGGAAGGCGAAATTACTATTGCTTAAGGAAATTGGTAGCCCTTTTGAGTAACTCACCCCGGGCAGCAACCTTGACTTGTAAACTCTTGACCAGACCCAAACGCGTAAGCTTTTCCGGACTGTCTATGCCCGGGCTAAAACCCGGCTATGTAGTAATACTAATGGCCCAATTCGCCAAGTGAGTGAGCGTGGGGGTTCATGGCAACATCCACGATGCTCCTCATCGCATTGACTCCACACCCTTACCCCAGGTTGCGCTATTTTAGCGTCATCTGCACAGCCTGAATGGTGTGGAGAAGCCTGGTGCTAATTCAAACCTGTTTGTTTGAAGGATTTTCCAACTCACTGCCGACACTTGACCGTCAGGAACTTTGACGAGCTATGTGGATCAGGTCATCCTACCCCGCGTCTGATGCCCCGAGAATACGGTGAGGAGAGAGTAGATCGATCGACAGGAGAGTCTAGTGGACCTGTCTCTGCGTGGGGGTCACCTGAGTGTGAGTGTTTGACTAGGACAATGCCGCGAGGAGCCCAATTCCATGTTGAAGCTTGAGAGCGTAACGCGATGACATCGAATCATTTAGCATGGTACTCAAGATATTTGGTGAAGGTAGCAGCTATGTAGTCAATTCTGGTCTATGTAGAGAGGTCCTGGGGAATGCATTTGTTTGTACCAATTACTATCTTTACATGGGGCCTGCGGAGCGCGCTGTTTGCGCTCTCGTGGCCTTGCCACCCTTCACGAAGCCAAAAGTACCCCATTCTTCTCGCTCTCACCATTCACGAATGCCACCGTCTGGACCATGGAAAGTTTTACACTGCCAGGGCTGGGTCTCCTTGGCGATGCGAATCACCATGTCCTCGTCAATCTCGACACCGAGACCGTAGCCAGTCGGGGCCTTAACATAGCCACCTTTAATATCAAAAACACTAGGATTCTTGACATAAGTGAGGAGGTCGATATCTCCAGCTTCAGTGTTGTAGTGCATGCCCAGACTCATTTCAAGGATAGAAAAGTTGGGCGACGACAGCGCGACTTGCACACTGGCTGCGAAAGCCACCGGGCCGAGAGGGCAATGAGGCGCAATGGCGACATCATATGCTTCGGCCATGGTAGCAATGCGCTTGGTCTCCGAGATACCTCCTGCGTGGGCAATATCGGGCTGCAGAATATCCACGCTTGAGTCTTCCAGAAAGCGCTTAATGTCCCAGCGGGTGTATAATCGTTCACCAAAAGCAATTGGGATCACCGTCTGGTCGGATAGTCTCTTGACCGCCTCGGGATGCTCGACGAGGATGGGTTCCTCAATGAACAAGGGCTTATGGGGCTCCAGGGCTCTAGCCAGCTGCTTCGCCATTCCCTTGTGTAGGCGGCCGTGGAAGTCAAGTCCGACATCGAGGCCCTGAGCTTTGACTTGCTTCAGACGTTCTACGGTGCTGTCGAGCGCCGATGGTGAGTCGATCCAGCCCAAGTCTTCAGTGGCGTTCATCTTGACACAGGTAAGACCTTGCTCAACACGCTTCTTGCTGGTGTATGTCAGCTTTGGAATCGACTCCAGGACAGAACCAATGCTCTCTTGACTTACGCAGCTGCCTCGACATCTGAAGGGCGATCCCCGCCAATCCAGCAGTAGACTTGGACCTTATTGCGAACTTTTCCACCGAGAAGTTCGTAAGTAGGGACCTTGAGGTTGCGGCCTTTGTGATGGATATGTCAGCGAGCTTGCGCGAAACAAAGTGATAGATACACCATTCAACTGACCTTTGAGGTCCCATAGAGCGATATCAATGCCTGAAATGGCAGACATGAAAACCGGACCACCACGGTAAAAGCCGTGCCTCCAAAACATTTGCCACACATTCTCAATGTCGCTATAAGCCCGTATCAGCAATGTTATCTGTAGCATCCAGGTGCATCAAGGGAAGTACATACTTGGCTTCTTGCCCAACGATTCGAGGGATCATCTCATCGAGACAGCCCTCGACAGCAAGATCGTGGCCCTCTAATGTTGCCTCTCCCCATCCATGCTGGCCATTCTCATCGACGACCTTGACCATCAACCACCGAGGCTTGACTCGGTAATATCGAACGGATGCAATCTTGGCCATGATTGCGGGAGGGCTTGAGTGAGTTTCTGACAAGAGAAGATGTGGAAAAGGGAGGATTTAGCAGGAGCAGGCGAGGATCGTGAGGCTTGTGACGTAAACTCTTCATCTGCCATGGACCTTTTAACTAGACTAGTAAGCAACGGATCTGGGCTGTGGGTTCGCTTTTCCGCCGGTGGCATTCCCGCTTACACGGCTCGGGAAAGTGCTTCGCCCGTAGCTTGGACCCCCACGCGAAAACAGGAGAAACTGCCCCCACCGCGACATCCCCCAGACTGGGTCCGGGGAAAGGGTCCGGGGCTTGGTTTAGAATCCGCACGAGACCTTCGGAATACTCCGTACGACGTGTCATTTAAGCGCAGTGGCGTGGTCTGGCTGTTTTTGGACATCGGAAGCTGACCACGGGTGCCATAACGAGGGTCAGCCTCGGTTTAGGGTAGTTACGGAGCCGGTCTACATTGTGAGCCTGGCCTTCAACGGCCGGGCCATGTTGTAGGAAGGTAGAGGGTGGATAATTTCTTCAGTGAATTCTCTATGTCTCAATTATGACTTTGAGGACCAGATTTCCATCATCATCCGTGGTCCTTGCAGCGGCGTCGAAGGCCAAGGGCACCTCTTTGAAACCTGAAAACTTGTGAGTTACCAATTTCGAGATATCCGGAAGATGCACCGCGTCCCTCCTTGCCAGCAAATCAATGCCATAACGATAAGTATTGGCGTATCGAAATACGCCAAGAATATCGACTTCACGCAGAGAGGCTGCTGAAAGAGGCAGCGTCTGAACCGGAGTGCCCATGCCGATGATCATGACCCTTCCACTTGGTGCGGTAGAGTAAATTGCCGACTGAACACATGCTTCCACACCGGTGCATTCAAACACGGCGTCAAACTCATCTCCATCTGTCAAGAGTCGCGCAGCCTCCTTGGCGCGGCTCATCTTGTCTTTGCTCTCGTTGGATCCTGGGCCAGTTTTGGGCATCACAACCCCTCTGCTCGCAAAGCCATGGAGGGTTGCAAAGTCCACTCTCTGCTTCTCGATATCCGCAATCGTGATGCTGTCAATCTCTTCGACGCGTAGCATGGCAGCCACCAATAGACCGACAGGACCAGCGCCCAGAACGAGGGCTTTCTCATCAGCCTTGAGGGCGGCTCGTCGTACGGCATTAATGGCCACGCTCAGAGGCTCAACAAGAGCACCCTCTATATCAGTTACTCCATCTGGAAGCCTTTGATCTCGGTCAGCCTGAAGTGAAAGCCCAGTGTCTTTCATGCAGTCCTCACTTGTGACATAACCTAGCTGGGTGGTTGATTCTCTCCTGCAAGGTACCTTGGAAATGAGGAAAGTGTTTTGCGGAGCCACGGAATTGCATGTCTCGGCAGAGGTTGTATTTTCCAGCCTTGCATAGTTTGCAAGAGCCACAAGACAACCCAACTTCTAGGGCGACGCGATCACCTATATCGAATCCAGTGACGCCCGGCCCAACTACCTCAACAACACCAGAGGACTCATGGCCAAGGGACATGGGCTCTCTGATGAGTATGTCGCCATTTCGAAAGTGCTTGTAGTAGTGCTGGTCGGAGCCGCAGATGCCAGTGGCTCGTACAGACACTTGGAGTTCGTCTGCGCCCGGGGGGACTATTGTGCGATTCTCCTGTCTCAAACTGTTAGTCGCCGTTGACGTAATGAGCGTGAGACATTCGCTCACCTCGCGTAGATCTCTTGCTCCGTGCAGCACAGAGGCTTTAATGGTCCGGACCGACATAATGATCAATGGCAAGGGCAATATGGAGTTAGCTCAGATGGCTACCTCCTGCTTGTTTATGATGGATGCAGAATACCTCACTTATATCGCTTTGACTCTGCTTATGGAGAGAGACCGAAGATAACCAGAGCGTTGTAAGTTGGACGACGTGGGGGGATCAGCTTTGCAGAGGACTTTGAGGCTCAGACAGGCATCTAGTGACCCCCACGGGCCCAAGAGACCTACTAAGAATAGGTATGGCAATTCAGCTTCAACATCTCTGCAGAATTAGAGGAAAGGTCAGTGCGAAGATGCTGCCGACGCCAGCCTTGTAGACCATGCGGGATTGAGAGGTCAGAAAACTGCGGTCCCGTGCTGGAAGAGCTGATTGTGTAGGTATGCTGTAGATGGAATCGATCAATTATTACAAGTCATCCTGTGGCGATTTGATCCTTCTATGGTACTCATCGGCCCATCCAGCCACCATCCACGGTAACTAGCTCCCCGGATACATACAAACTGCCTGGCCCGGCAAGAAAAACGGTGACACCCTTGAAATCATCCGGATTTCCCCATCTACCGGCCGGAATCCTTGACAAGATGCTCGCTGCCCTCTCTGGGTTGTTAATCAAGGCTTCGTTCATATCCGTCGCCACGTATCCAGGCGCCACTGCGTTCACCTTGACTCCCTGGCTTGCCCACTCGTTGCTGAGCGCCTTGGTGAGCTGTGCGATGCCGCCTTTGGCTGCTGCATATGCAGGGACTGTGAGACCACCTTGGAAGCTCACAAGCGATGCTACGTTGATGATGCTTCCGCGATGGCCGGTGCTGTCGGGTGTTCGCGTCAACATGTACGCACCAAAGTCCCGACACAAGGTCCAAACTGAGCGAAGGTTGACCTGAAGAACCTCGTCCCAGTCGCCCATGGGAAATTCGTGGGCTGGATGCCTTCTTTGAATGCCAGCGCAAGTGACCAAGATGCTAATATCGTGACCGTCATCTAGGATGCGGCTACTTAGGGCTTCTACCTGCTCCTGACTACCCAGATCTGCTGTGTAGACAAGTGCTTGTCGGCCAAGCCTTTCGATCATCTTTTTGGTTTCAAGGCTTCTCTCGTCTCTCTGCACTGGTATTAGCAAGCTGTTGGAGAGGAAATGAGGAGATTGCAGCCTGACCTGGATGAAAATAACATCGGCACCAGCTTCTGCGAGTGACAATGCCATGGTCTGGCCAATGCCCCTCGTTCCGCCAGTGACAACGGCCTTGTGGCCCTTCAAAGAAAAGAGCTTTTCCAAGAACGCCGCCATTATTGCAAGTAATTTCGTTGTTGAAGTTTGCGAATGGCGTTTGCCTACATCTCACAGCCAGCTGGGTCGCTCGGTCCTCAGACTAGAGCATGGTAATAAAGACTGGAGCCAGAACTGCGCTCCGAAGCCGGGGTTGTACCACATTGGGCCTGGTGCTTTGCTAGGTAGTCGCCGGGGGGTTTCACGGCGTCAGCATCTTTGGGCGCGCGAACCCCCACGCCCAGCTGAGGTGGCTGCTCAAGGCCGGCTTCGTTTTGCGGGGTTGGATGGAGGGTGGCCAGAACATCTTCTGGAGTACCTGCAGCAAGTCGTACTGTCGGACAATTAACGCGGGGGAGACATTGGGGATGACAAGCGTGGGGGATCGGGAAATCGGGAAACGGAGCGAAAAGAGTAAGCTGTCACGGACAAGAATTGGCGAGCACGAACTACGAAGCCTTCATGATCTGACAGGTCGTTTGCTGCGTCCAAGTCGACGAAAACTGCATGCGCGTGGGGGTCCAGATGTTGACTGACGGTCACATATACCGGATCTAGTGATGGGTACGGCCGCATCATATTTCGGGCGGCCCGAAGCAGTCGGCAAAGATCATCGGAAGGTTAGCATCTATTCGGACATGGCATGTAAGCGCGACAACATTCTCTAACAAGACGACTGAGTAACAGCTGACGCTTTTGTTGTCAGCTAAACACTTCTCCAACGACCCTGCTGCTCTAGTAGGTGCGTGCTTGCGCTCTCTCGCGCTGATCAACCCTTCGGTTACCGTCGACGAAGCCCACAAGACAGTGTCTCTCAGAGGCGCAGAAACTACAAACAATGTTGTTGTCATCTCTGGCGGTGGTTCCGGCCACGAGCCGTCCTTCGCTGGCTTTGTCGGCGAGGGCATGCTGTCAGCCGCCGTAGCAGGATCAATCTTTGCTTCTCCCTCGGCAGATCAAGTCTTCAGGTGTCTCCTCCGGCTCGGATCTCAGCGTCGCGATGCCGGAATACTCATTGTCATTATGAACTATACCGGAGATAACCTCCATTTTGGTTTGGCCATCGAAAAGGCCCGAGCAGCTGGGAGCAGTTGTAAGCTGCTTGTCGTCGGTGATGATGCTGGAATTGGGCGCGCTCAGTCAGGCAGAATCGGCCGCCGAGGTTTGGCAGGAACTGTCCTCATTCAAAAGATTGCGGGAGCCATGGCTCATAAGGGGTAAGATCTATACATCATCACTGTGTCTGGAAACACCATAGGCTGATTCGAAGTGTCATTACAGATACGGACTTGAGGCTGTCTACAACGCTGCCCTTCAAGTCTCAGAGAATATTGCGACAATAGGTGCCTCCCTAGCCCACGTCCATGTCCCGGGAAGAGCGGTGTCCGACCATCCTCTCGCCTCGACCGATGAAATAGAAATCGGGATGGGCATCCACAATGAGGAAGGCTTTGGTCGAACCAAATCAGATCTCCCTGGTCTCATCAAGACCCTGCTGGAACAACTGCTGAGCCAGTCCGATAAAGACCGGGCTTTCATCAACATCCATCCAGGCGAGGACGCAGTGCTGCTGGTGAACAACCTCGGCGGCCTCAGCCAGCTGGAACTCGGCGCTATCACTTCTGAAGTATGTGTCCAGCTAGAGCAAAGCTACGGGATACGGCCTAGGAGGATCATGGCTGGCACGTACATGTCCAGCCTGAACGGACCAGGCTTTAGCATCACCTTGCTGAAACTAGTCAATCAAGGTTGGCTCCAGTTGATCGATGCCCCAACCCAAGCTAGTGGATGGTTGCCCGCAATCAACACGATCGACGCTCAACGCCCCCAGGACGAGATCAAATCACCGGTAGAGGATGCAGTCACAATGGATAGCCCCCAGCCCAGCAAACTGCGCAGTACGTGCCACACCATCTCACTCTATCGCCGTTTTGGCTTTATCTGACTGTCACTAGTAAATCCGCAGGTTGCCCACAACGCTCTCGTCAATGGCCTGAACAGTGTCATTGCTGCCGAGCCGGATGTCACCAAATACGACACCCTTGTGGGCGATGGCGACTGCGGCCTGTGCCTTAAGAATAGTGCAGAAGCTGTTCTTTTGTTTCTCTCTCAGCAATCTCCGCCAGAGGAGGATGCCGTCAGCCTAGTACAGGGCATCACCATCGTAGTAGAGCGCTGCATGGATGGCACATCGGGTGCCTTGTATGCCATCTTTCTCAACGCTTTGACACACGCTCTACGACAGCAGTCGGACAAGCTCGACGAGGCATGCCAGATTAACGTAGCCATGTGGGCGTCTGCCTTGTCATCTGCGTTGAGTGCGTTGAGTAGATATACTCCCGCGCAACCGGGTGACCGGACCGTCATTGATGCTCTGGCACCTTTTGTGGCGGCGATTTCAGAGACTCGGGACATTTCCTTGGCTGTCGAAGCAGCGCGGAGAGGGTGTGAAGCTACGAAAGGAATGAAGGCCTCATTGGGTCGGTCCGTCTACGTGGGTGGTGAGGAATGGCAGAGATGCCCTGATCCTGGTGCATTCGGGTTACTGAAGCTGCTCGAGGGATTAACCCGTGTTCAAAGCTAGCTTAATGGTAATATGCATCGCCATAACATAGAACATTCTATACCTTATCATTATTTTCCTCAAAATATCCATCTTCTTGACGAGCTAGGTGACGACCAGCTGAGTGTCACATAGCAGAAACGTAGCATTGTGTTAGACATGGACATAAGATTATCTCGCACATTATCCAACACGAATAGAGTCAAGACAGACAACTGGGACGAGAAATGTTATTAATATGCTGGGTTGCGAACAAAGTGTAGGCGCAATGCATCAAATCATCTAAACCTCTAGGCTTTTCTCCATTTTCACCAGCTCTGCAAATCCATCCAGCTGCTTAGTCGCGGCTGCACCCTCAAGCAAGGCACATGGCAATCTGGGCGCTCCGCCGTACCCATAATACTCTTGTAGGCCAGCCTTGACCGAGACAAATCCTCCCTGGATTGCCACCCAATCACCTCTGGCCACAACTGCCTGTAGCTCTCGGGCCTCCTTCAGCTTTCCCTGCTCCCAAAGCTCAAAGAGCTTCACACACGCGCGAGGCGCAATGTTTCCCGTTCCCCCAATGATGCCCTCTCCTCCGACAACGAGAGATTGAAGAGTAAAGTCGACGCTGCCGCCGAACGTCATGAAGCGCTGGCCGCTGGTTTGCCCCTTTTGGAGAGCGGTAGCAGCAGCAACTCGAGCTAGCTTTCCCGTGTTGCCACAGGTCAGCTTGACTCCAACAATGTTGGGATGGGCTGCCAGAGTGATGATGGTGTCTGAGGATAGATCAAGCCCGCTACAAGCCCCAGGGAAGTTGTAGATGAGGATAGGAATGGGACTCTGATCAGCTACGGCGTTGAAGTGCTGGATGATGTGGTCGGAGGTGAGAAGACCTCCGTAGTAGGCTGGTGGCAAGACCAGGGCATAGTCACCGCCGGATTCGGCCGCGTCTCGGCAAAGTTGGATAGTTTCTCGCGTCGACTGGGCCCCGCAGCCAACAATGAGCGGCATGTTATTCTTGCCAGCAGCATTCATAGCAGCACGAGAAGTCTTGTTGATCAACTGCCTTTCCCGGTGATCGAGATGGACAGCCTCTCCGTTGGAGCCGTGAGTAACAATGCCGGTAATGCCAGCTCTCGCCAAGCGCTCAGCATGCAATCTCGTAGTTTCCACATCGACCGAATCGTCAGGGGAGAAGAAGGCCACGGTGGGGACGTAGAGGCCAGCTGAAAGTGGACGTGAAGACGAAAGGCTCTCGGCGTTCATGCTGGACGAGAAAGCGCCATTGCTCGTGGCGGCAGGGGTCATGATTGTGGCTAAAGATAAGAGTTTCGACGATTCTGGATGGGCTTCTTCGAATAGAAGCAGGCCTGTGAGCCAATAAGAGTGACTCGGATGGGTAGGGAACAGGAGGAAGTGCGTGGCTAACGAAGAGGCTGAGTGTTTGCAACAATTAGAAGGGCAAATTGACTTTGACGATGGGAATAATATAGTGCAAAGAGTACAGCGCGAAAGTTACTATGCTTACAGCAGTGGGATGTCGTGGCTACGGGTAGAACAAGTCCCCCACGCCACTTCAATACTTGTCGGGATTTAACACGGTGATGAGCAGACGTGGGATCTGCTTCATGGCACAGAGAACATCGCCTCTGTTGCCCAGCCTCCAGTATCCCAGAAGACAATCACTTCGAAGGAGTGGCCTAAACCAGGAACCGCCGAGGTGCGAGTGGGGGACTCAGAAACTGGTAAGCACCTCCAGGAGTCGACTTCACCGCAAGAGTCGAAGTTCAGGACTCCATTCCCAGGATCGGGTAGAGTAGGGGCAGAGCAAGCTCTGGTGGATCGAGTGAACCCCCACGCTGGAACAAAGGAAGATGATGGGATAGGTATACTACGAGGATTCTTGGGGTGGTTCTAGGGTGAGCAGGGTTGCGCCAAGTATCAGTCCCGGTCTCCCCGGACAATCATGCCTACCTAACCCATGGGTGGTAGATCTGAATAGAGAAACCGCCAGTTTGTGGCCATATGGAGTAGATTATCCACGAATTATGGCCTGCTGAGGTTTGGGCTACACCCCCACGAAAAAGCTCCTCTCAGCCAGATCTTCCCAAGCATGGTTTGACGGGGTGCCCGATCCCAGCTTGGTGCCAAGCGTCGTAGCCCCTATTCACAGCCAAGATTAACCGCCGGCATATCGTGGTGACCCCCACGGACGCTTCCAGGGCAATTGAGTTGCGCTGAATTTTCTCGCCGGGTGTCAATGACGTTGACGCGTCGTTCGATGCTGGCATTGCTGAAGTGAGAGCCCCACCCACCCACGGTGCAACCAGGATCCATCAAGCTAGAGCAAAGTTCAGTCCAATGGCTTCAGTTCCGAATCAGGAGAGATAAGTGAGACATGGTACGTCAGCAGGGTCCGCTACTCGGGCCTTGGCCTGAACTTGGACTTGGAGTTGCACCTGCTCGTACGACTGTGGTAGAGCAGAGCATTCGAGGCAAAGATCTCCAAGTCTCTGCCGGCCTCTTACCCCGCCCTCGTATGTCCCCGATGGCCTGGACCCATTCCCCAGATTTCCCCAGACGACGCTAAATGACGTGGGGGTCCAAAACTTGGTTCAGCAGCCGTGCCCAGCTCCGTGAACTCTGTCCAATTCCCCAACGTCTTTGCTCACTGGACCAAGATACCAACTGACTCGCCCAAGGGGACAACTGCCCTCAGACCGAAGAAGGATAAGAGGGCTTCGAGAAGCACTCAATCTCAATACTACGCAGAGATCGTGGCAGCTGTCATCCCTGTCTTCGTCTCCAAAAGCTCTTCTCCGGCATTCAACTGCCGTTATTCCCCTCACCATGTCTTCAATCACCAAGGCCGAAGAGGGCGCCACTCAGCAACATGCTGAAGATGTCGAGTCTCAAATCATGAAGCCCGACCCTCAAGCTCTAGGCCACGGCGTTGATCGCGTCGCCCAGATGATTGGTAGTCAACACATCGAGTTGACGGAAGAAGACGTGAGTAAAAGCGCTCAGTCTCATCGAGGACCGCTTTCTCGCCCGACTCGTGGCTAACCAACCCTCTCCAGAACAAACGACTTCGCCGCAAGACTGATAAACACATTCTCTCCGTCCTCGTCTGGGTCTACTTCCTCCAGATTCTCGACAAGTCCGTCCTCGGCTATGGCGCCGTTTGGGGCCTACGAGAAGACACCAATCTTACCGGCAATGAATACTCAATGGTCAGCTCAATGGCTCCTATTGCCCAGTTGGCCTGGCTTCCCTTCTCGTCGTGGCTCATGGTTAGGGTCCCTCATCGAATCTTCATGGCAGGCCTCGTCTTTGGCTGGGGCACTGCTCAGACGTGTATGGCTGCTTGCAACTCTTACTCCGGACTGCTTGCAACACGCTTCTTTCTGGGCTTATTCGAAGCTGCTTGCCTTCCCCTCTTCTCTGTCATGACCTCTCAGTGGTATCGGCGCGCTGAGCAGCCCATGCGAGTCGCTTGCTGGTATGGCACCAATGGTCTCTCTACCATGTTTGCTGCCGCTGTGTCCTTTGGGCTTGGGCAGATCAATGGTGCACTTGCTTCTTGGCGCATTCTGTTCCTCTTCGTTGGACTCATGACCGTGGCTACATCTCCCTTTGTCTACTGGCTCGTCGACAATGACATCCCTTCTGCTCGCTTCCTCACGGAGCATGAGAAGCTACAGGTCATCGAAAGGCTCCGCGCCAACCAGACCGGAACGGGTAGCCGCGAGTTCAAGTGGCCTCAGGCATTCGAGGCGCTCATTGAGCCCAAAACATGGTTGTTTGTCGGCATGGCTATGTGTCTCAACGTGACAGCCGCCGTAACCAACACCTTTGGGCCCATCATTGTTGGTGGCTTCGGCTTTGATAAAGGCGTCACTTCGCTGCTCAACATCCCGTTTGGCGCTGTGCAACTCTTGGTCATTTTCCCAGCTTCTTACCTCGCTCATCGGTACCGTATCAAGTCGGCCTTCCTGATCGCTGTCATGCTACCCGTCCTCGCCGGCGCGATCATGCTCTACAAGCTGAACCGTGACTATATCCCACCGCTTCTTGCTGCTTACTATATGCTCGCCTTTTTGTTCGGTGGCAACCCGCTCATCGTGTCTTGGATGATCTCCAACATCGGTGGCACGACCAAAAAGTCGATCATCATGTCGCTCTATAATATCGGGGTGTCCGCTGGAAACATCGTCGGTCCGCTTTTGTTCAGCTCCAAGGACGCCCCACGCTACGAGCCAGGTCTCACCAAGACCATGGGTATCACGGGCGCCATGATTGGTATCATAATCTTGCAATTGGTCAATCTTATCTTCCTGAATAAGATGCAAGAACGCAAGCGGGTTAGGAATGGCAAGCCAGCCAAGATTCACGACCTCAGCATGGAGCATCACTACGCTGCCAACTTGGAGGATGACGGGGGTGACGGCCAATTGGGAGGCAATGCATTCAAGGACCTTACAGACTCGAAGAATGATGAGTTTGTGTATGTTTACTAGTTAGTAGGTAGATAGATAACTAGGAGTCACTAAGAAATCCACTTGACTACTTAACATCCACTTCGTGAACGTGCCATCTTTACAGCCGAAGAGCCTTGAGGTGTTTCTTGTACCATTCAAACGAATCCTCTCTGAAATCATCGGCGGTGGTTTCCGATCGATCAGCGAAGAATTGCATCAGCTTTTTGCCGTCCTCCCACTTGGGCCAGAAAGGATAATGTGCGGTACCCTTGCCGTTGGGGTCCAAGTAATACAGGAAATTGACGAAATGGGTACGAATGCACCGTGTTGCATAGCTATCATCGTCGCCGTTGGTGACTTGCAGAATGTCGGCTCCGTGGAAAGTACCGAGAATCGGGGTGCCAGACTTGTAAGATGACATGTAGGCCCAAGACGATGAGGTGTTCCCACTAGCGTGGGCGGTAGTGAGAAAGAATCGCCGCGTCAGAGTAAAGAACAGATCGCCGATGATGGCCGCCCGGCGTTTATAGCCGGGGAAGATCTCGTTCTTGGTACCTGTGCCGTATGGGCTGTTTTCTGTGATGGCAGCCTGTCCCGTGCCGTACGTTTCGATGAGCTCGGTGAGTTCTGACTCGGATGCACCGGCGTAATAGTACTGTTTGAAGTAACCGACAAGACCCTCGGTTGTGGTCAGATTGCTCTGGAAGAGAGCAAAGATGGTCCCTTCGTCCTCCTGGTTTCCGGTGATAAAGGGGACTTGCGCATATTTGCCTTGCTTTGCGAGGACCTCTCCACTGTCCGGAAGTGAGTCTCCATCCGGTCTTGGTATGTACGCCAGCCCCAAGGCTGTATACGACAGCATGCTAGGCGCCGTCGAGACGGCATTGAGGAATGTGGTATAATCGACTTGTCGTAGACATTCGAGTGTGTCATCAGCGTCGTCGCATCCAGCGTGATGAACGACACGGTCGTAAACCTCTTGTGCCTTGGGCGAGTCGATCGGTTGCGACGGAAGCACTCCGCCAGATCCCATGATTGCGCTACGAAAGAGGTTCTGGCCTTTATACTTGAGCTTACCGCCGTACAGGGACATCTGATTGAAGATGGACCAGGCGCCAGCAGACTCGCCCCAAATTGTGACTTTGGAGGAATCTCCGCCGAAAGAGGCGATGTGATCGGCAACCCATTCGAGAGCGAGTCTCTGGTCAAGTAAACCCAGATTACCTGGGCCATTCTCTTTGACCTCTTTTCCAGGAAGGAAACCGAACCCGTTGACTCGGTAGTTGGCGGTGACGTAGATGAAAGGTTTGCCAGTGTCGATGCCATGCTGAACGAGGCTTGTGCCGTCATACATGGATGACCATCCGAGCTGCTGATGTAAGTAGGGATAGATAAAATGTCGCAGATGAGGCATACCTGGTATCCTCCTCCATAGATATAGAACATAACCGGTAACTTGGCGTCCGATGGAGTGTCCTTGGGTCGCTGGACCGTGATAGTCAAACAGTCCTCGCTCTGCCCGGAAGCTTTTTGGATGAAGGGAAGATTGGCAGCTTTAGCAAGGAGCCTAAACAGAAAGTTCTCACTATCTGTAGACACAATCACTTGAGGGCAAGCATCAGCCGACTGTGTACATCGAAATCTCCCAGGGATTCGTTGAGTCGCTGAGGTGGTCGCAACCGCAGAGATCCAACGGGGGGCTGCGCAAACGGTATGGCACTGAAAGATTCGACATCATCCTCCTCAGCACCATTGAGAGTTGCGCCGGGGATCTTGACGGTTGCGGCCTGCACAATCCCGACAAGAAGAAAAGAGGTGAGCAACTTGCGAAGTATCGCCATGTTGACTCTCGATGATTGAATGTTATTGTGTTGCATGGCATTGGGCCGATTCAAAATGCCATTTTGTGTATTTTAAAGTGTTCTTTGGCTGATGTGTTACTCT